>JAOWBB010007605.1:0-110505 GCA_028565995.1 Ricinus marginatus
ATGTTTTTTTTTTTTTTTTTTTTTTTTTTTTTTTACATTTAGCAACAATGCAGTGTTAGATTTCGGTTTGGGGGGGGGGGGGGGAAACCAAATGAACATCAAACGCAGCCCAAGTATTACATTAGCAAGGAAACAAATTTTGTGTTTCGATTTATTTCTTCATTAAAAAAATGTTAAAGTTATGTTCTTTTCTTTAGAAAACAAATAATAAATTATGAATTTAAAAAGAAATCCATAAATTTATATGTATGTATATTTAAAAAAACGTGATTTATTAATGTAGCGCGATGCCGTTTAAAATTACTCGTCTAACCGCAGGCTTAAAAATAAAAGAATCTTCTATATTTGATTGAATAAATGTAACGCACCAAGCTTATTTCTAATCCAATTGTTCACGTAATTAATCTACTGTTAAATGAAGTGAATAATTAGGATGTAATTTAAAAAAAAAAAAAAAGAAAAAGAAAAAGAAAAAATATATATATAAAATGAGAAGAATTTCATTTTGCAAATAACGAGATCGTCATCATTTTGAAATGAACGACAAACGTCGGTAGTTGTTGCCTTTATAAATGTAAAAAGAAAAAAAAAATAAATCTCAAAAGTGCTTTAAAATTGGAGAAATAATCACAGACTAAACGGAAATTACCGTTGCGATTTTTCATCCACGGCGGTTACCAAAAGTTTCCAGAGAACCTTCGCGATGCGATGTTGTTTTTAATTCAAAGCAAAAGCGGAGGCAGTGCTCGTTGTTTTATTAAATGTATATCTCTGTGTAAAAAAATTTAGATATATATAATATAAATTTTATATTATATATAAATATTGTAACAAGTATTTTTAAAAAATGATGAATATTTTATATTTTATCAAACGTGCCTTTTAGAATTAATTTAATTTTCAGTGCTGACAGCTTGTTACGAAACTTTTTTTTTTCTTTTTCAAGTTTCATCCACATTCGGTTTATGTTTGTTCTCCACTAAAAATTCGGAACTCGGACGAAATTCGTTGGAGAATTTTAAACTGAATGCGTCACATCCGGAAAATTCGGTGACGACGCCTTCCTTAAAATGGAAACGATGTTAAATTATTCGTCTGTGGAATGGATACTGACTTTTTTTTTTTCCGCTTTTCCCCCTCCTGATGTTTTTCAATGAATTATTCCGCAACATCACCGGATGCACCATCGCGCAGCAAAAAGGTTGCGAAAAGGCGCCGAAAAGCAGCGATTTTCGTTCGATCGTGCAAACGTTCATGTTGCGGGAGAAGAAGCCGATTGATCGGGGGATGCATTTGTTTTAATGCGTTCGCAATCGCTGTGCAATACGCACAGTTGAAGGGAGCATTTTTGCGAAATACTTAAAATGTTTCCTCCTCACTGAGACGTTTCCATTTCATCCGGTAAAAGTGCACCACGGTTTAAGGTAGTTTATTACCAACGTCGGGCCACGCTCATCCCTCCAAGGGACACGTCACGTACGTCCGATGCTTCCGAACAAAGAAGTTCAAATGCACTTATTTGTAACAATTTCAGTGCTTTTTAAATTTGTCTGTATTTAAATTTTCGATGCAGAGAATAATTTTTTGATAGAAAAGAAAAACAATCTAATGATAAATTTGGCTCTTAAACAAATTCTATTTTTAAAACCGGTAAAAAAACACGAATCGCATTATTTTTTTTTCTTATTAATTCGGATAACTTTAAAAAAGCATTTTTACAAATAATTGAATAAAAACAAGCTTTTTTATTCATCTTAATATTTTTTTAATAGGATTTCGATGCTGATGCGGTTACGATTTCAGAACCGCTGCGTATTTTTTTGATTACCTAGTACAATCGAACGTGTGCCATACATTTTAAGGAACTTTACCGATTTGCGATTTTACTGTAAATGTTGAACATCACAAAAACGACATTGTATTGCAATTAATATTTACAGTCTCATATTTAATACAGGGCGAGGCCGTGTTTAGTGATAGTATTTTTTTTTTTGACGCTGTATCCAAAATCCGTCCCCCGGAGGAACACTGCAATGATTCTCATTACGAAATAATAGCATGATTATTTTTTTCTGGTGTTTTAATCAAAATTAATCTGCTGTTATCTTGGATAAAAAAAAAAAAAAAAAATCTTCCATAAAAGTTTACTTTGAATGTAAGCAATTTTAGATCTGTATAAGCTGCCGAACAAAATACTGCTTAAAACATATTAAATCGTATATTAAACTAAAAATATTTTTTAAAATGAATTTTTTCTTTTTATCACTTTACAAAAAAAAGTTTTAATTTTTAAAAAATAAATGTTTTGAAATTAATTTTCAATGAAATATTATTTTACATATAATATGTACTATTTGTTGGAATCTTGTTCCAAATTGAAAAAATTTATGCATGACGCCGTTTTTGCACATAATTACAATTTTAGGCCTCCAAACCTTACAGACATACAAAAAAAATTAAGAGATTTATACGTCACAATTCATACAGAATTTAAAAAAAATTCCTGTTATTTAATATTATAATTCTGTAATCATCTTTTTACTTTTTTATTTTTTAATTTTTTTTTTCATATATATATATATGTGCCTTATAAAATTCGATTGAATCCTATTACCATTCAATATTTCCGGATGTATGTTTTAAAAATATATTTTTATTAACTTTATCCCGAACGGACATTTAAAAAAAAAATATCGTGCGAGTGAAGAGAGAAAAATAATATAAAAATGACAATATTTCTTGAGATGTCTCATAATTTTTTTTAACTTCCGGAAGTATTCAAAAAACCCGGATATTCTTTCACTTCCGTCCTAAAATGCCAAAGCTACAGAATAATGCCAAATCCATCACATTCCCCTTGACAATGACAAATATGATTTTCACTATATGTAAATTATATTTTTATACATAAAATTTTTTTT
The DNA here is from genome assembly GCA_028565995.1 of Ricinus marginatus. NCBI lineage: Eukaryota > Metazoa > Arthropoda > Insecta > Psocodea > Ricinidae > Ricinus > Ricinus marginatus. The sequence goes on from JAOWBB010007605.1 coordinate 2,922, forward strand.
CATATTAAATGAAAATTTAAAATTGAAAAAAAACATGTTTTAAAAAGCTTTTTTAAATTCCAAATCATTTTGTTACACTGTTATACGATTATACTGTACATAATATTAAATTAATTGTGCAAAAGTCAAGGTGTTACATAATTTAAAATAGTTTTTATACAGGTTATAAAAACAACTGTTTGTTTACATAAATATGTTATATATCTAAAACAAATATATTTATACACTGTTAATGTGTAAGAGATTAAGGCTTAAAAAATGCTTTCTTTATCTTAATATGTATTAATTCCATTAATACCGGTGAAAAGCAAAAAAAATACTATGCTTCTATAATTGTAAATGAAATTAATAATTACAAAAAAATTAGTTATCTTTAATTGTTCCTAAATTATCTGTTTCATACTTTCATATTTTTTTTATCATTAATGAATAAAACTGGCATAAAATTTTATAAATTTTTTTAACGGCCAAAGTTAGAAACAATTTCCATTAAGTTAAGGAATAATAATAATATTTTACCTTCAATGAAATGGCCAGAGGTGCATATTACCTAACAAATTCCAGTTGCAAAAAGAATTGTACGTAAAAGAACTGTATCGTTGGATGAAATTTCGGTAAGGAAAAGTTAGGGTAACATAATTCGGTGTTAAAGGAAATCATAAATGATTTAGTGATACGGAAAAGGAACAAAGTTGTTGTGATTGTCCGATTTCAAATTAGTTCCAGTAAAAAATCATCATTTTTTTGTATTGCAATATTTTCCTTTTCTCATACCAATTAACAAATAAGGCAAAATGAATGGCTTTTTAGACAATTGTAATAGTAATTTTAACATCTAGTACATTTTCAGACATTCATGCCGATAATATTTTTGGCATACAATATTTGGAATAATATGTAATCAAAACAATAATTTTACAACGTTTCAAAAAAATTCCATTTTTGACTTTATTAAAAATGACAATACTTAAGATAGCAAATTTTCGACAAAAAAAAACCTTGTTTCTCACGTGGAAAAGACAGGATGTGTGCTATCCTGTGTCTATCGCTTTTCAATTTATCATGGATTATTTTACAGTGCAGCCAAGTTAAGCGTAGCTTAAACTCTGTAACATACATGTGAAATTATATTGGTGTCTGTCAGGATTGACAAAAATGAATTTTTCGGAAAAAGTATAAGGTGAACTTTCACCGAAGATACGTCAAATATGTTTGATTATGCCTAAATTTCAAACTTTTTTCTCACACAATTTTCCACCTAATTTATACAATCATTTAACATAATTTGCTGTTAAAATGAAATTGAATAAATACATTACGGATTTTTCTTTTAAATTGCATTCATTGGTTTCTTATTCACTTGTCATTTTATAATCCACATTTTAAATCATATATATATATATATATATTATGCTAATTACATTGTTATTAAAAGTTTAATTGTTACTGCAAGAATAATTTTTTTCCATCTAAGTCGCATAATAATAAATATTACAAATGGGAAAAGCTCTAATTTATATATACATAAATTGTATTAATTTTTTGTCATGTATCTTTTTCTTCACTTGGAAATGACCAATTGTTCACATCCATGGTTTCCTTGAACTTTTCATACTTTCTCTTCCTGTCAAAATGCCTAACCTAAATTAAAAAGAAAAATGTTAATAATGACCAAGGATAAGATTGATTTCACTATTTTATTTTTTATATTATTCTTCTTGAATTCACTAATCATCATATCTTCATTGATTTATGAAGGGGGTAAAAATTTGGAGAATTCCACTTTTGACATCCAATAATATATATATATATGAACCAGAATCTTGGATCCTATGTGAAGGATATCCATGAATAACATCAAGTAGGCCAGAACAATGTCAAAGGCATTTTCATTGAGTGATTGGCAACTGACAAAAGTAAAAAAATTTTGGTGGAAATATATGTAAACATTAATAAAATTCTTCTCACCCACAATGATGGACATATTCTCTCAAACTCCTCTCTGAATTTCAAACAAGTTTTTGTTTCTTCATTATTTAGTTCTAGGCATTCCCAAAATTTGTCTTTGGCACTCCAACATGCCTCTCTTTCAGTTCTCGAAAGAGAAGACATTTTTTTCTGATCCTGAAAAGTTTATTTAATTTTTGAATTATTCAATAATTTAGTAAAATTTTTAATCATTATCTTCATTCCATATGAGAAGATTAATTCTTCTTCTAAACTAGAAAAATCATCAGAAAAATTAAGCTTTCACTGTCAAAAAAAACTTAAATAATATGTTAAAAATTTTAAAATCTTAAATGGGTTCTTTGGTCTGGCTCTTACAAATTTTCACTCTTTATTTAAGAAATTGAAAAAAAAAACTATTATCAAGAACTAATTAAATAACTGATAAGTCTTGGGTAGATGCTATGGAAACAAAAATTCTTAAATAGTAAAATGATATAAAGCTTAGATATATATTGCTTTTGATTAACTTAAAACAAATCTGCTTAGACAAAAGCTTTTGCTGGACTAAAAGCAGCAGTTGCTTCTAGTGGCAAACATATTAGGCCTGATGTTGTTAAAAATATAATTAAGAAGTACTTTACAGAAAGATCAAAAAAAAATCTCTTTTTGTGTTTACAAAATTTTATCTCTTCAAATAAAATCCATTCCAATGCTGTAACTCTGTACATTCTCAAAATATTCAGACTTTCACATTTTGAATATTATCTTCCTGATTTTAACGCCTTAATACCTAAGGTGTAACAATTAGCAGTTATGGTTGAATGTGCAAAAAATAAAAAAAGATGCAATGTATCAGAGATGAAATTATCTTATAAAATTTTGTTGCAAAATTTTTCATATTCAATATTCGGATCTCAATAATGATTTTCAATGTACTGCACATTGTTTTATACGTATTTGTAAATTTCACTCAAACAATTTATAAATGGGCAGTAATAGATTATAGCCTTTCATCGAAAGACAAAAGCAAATTCAACTGTTTCCAATTTCTTGAAGAACAAATTTCACTAAAAGATATTTTTGATTTATCGGTTACTTTTAGAGTGCTTAAAAAAGAAATTATCATTGAAAACTCTGAAAAAAAACATGAAACAATTATTTTTTAGTTATAACATATATGTTTCATGTTATTAAAAATCTCCCACTGAAAAAATGGTCAAACAAGCTATAAGTCAACTGATTGATGATTTAATGATGAATGATGAGCGAAGAGAAAACAACTCGTAAATGCATGATTACTTACAGCTTCACTGTATTTCAGTTACAGAAAAATTCTCGGTCTTCGGCTCATTTCGTGGCCTCTGTTATCATCTAGTGACACGATATATTTTTGTTTTAGTATCAGATTTGAATAGCGTTAAATGTACCAGCGGAGAGGAAATGAAGACTGATAACACATAATCATTTTAACTCTGAAATTCTGATATTGAAAGTTTGAGACGTAATTGGAAGATTCAAGTAGAATTTTCATATTTCAGAAACAAGCCGTGCTTCAAGAATTTATTGAAATTTGCGAAGTGACAAATTATTATAATGGCTAATTATAAAAGACCTGACCTGTTCCTGATACTTCAGCTTCTGAAATTCCTGGCCGCGATGGCTTTTGAAAAAGTTAATCATTTTCAACCGGAGCAAATACATTTGTCTTTCGGTAATGATTTAAGCGAAGTTGTTGTTACGTGGACAACATATTCAAATACATACAGTTCTATCGTTGAGTATGGCATTAATGGATTAATCCTAAAGGCCACGGGAGAACGCAAAAAGTTTATTGATGAAGGAAAAGAAAAACGATCATTCTTCATTCACAAAGTGACGCTTCGTAATTTGACATCCGAAAGCATTTACTGTAAGTAATTCTGGTTTTCATTGAGAAACAGACACCGGCAAATAAAACATTCATGTTAGAATTAATTAATTTTTTTGTTAGCTTATCACTGTGGTTCTGAATTAGGATGGTCAAGTTTATTTAACTTTTATGCACCTGCAACTCATTCAAATTGGTCTCCCAGAATAGCCTTATTTGGCGATATGGGCTCTTTTAATGCACAATCACTTCCAAGATTACAGCAAGAGGCTCAAAGACTGCTGTATAATGTAATTCTTCATGTTGGTGATTTTGCTTATGACTTTGACAGTGATGAAGGAAGAACAGGTGATGAATTTATGAGGCAGATTCAAAGTGTAGCTGGTTATGTACCATACATGACAGTGCCAGGAAATCATGAGGGAAAATAGTAAGTTTAAACTGATAAAAAAAAAACATTGTTTAAAATAAATAATGTATGTAAAATTGTAAAATCCCTTATCTCAGTTTTTTGGTTTCTTCTTTATAAAATTAAATTTTTGACCATTTCAGTTTTGGAAATAATAAATAACAAAACATGTGTTTTATTATAACAAGAAACTTTTATGTGATGTGCCCTTTATGTATAATAAAATAATATTCTATTGAGCTTTCTGAAAGGGCAATCTATGAAGTAATTATGTATTTCTTCAATTTCTCCTTGTAGAGGTAGCCTTTCTGAAAAGATAAGAATTCTATTTTATAATAGATTCTTTATGAAGAACTCTTCTTCTCTTAGTTTATTTCTAATACTCAGAGAATCTGAATAAGAAATTTCCCTTTACATATGATAAAATGAAATTGATTGTGAATAAAAAATAATTTTGAATGTCTATCTTCCGCAAAAAATAATTCACCACTGTAGCTTTCAATTTATAAAAATTATAAGGGTTAAAAAGCTCTTTCAACCCAAAATATATTTAAAACTAAAAGATATTGTTTCCATTTTTTCTAAATCAATGTAAAAATTTGATAGTTTTTAAAATATATAATACTTCAATTATCATATTGGTTTTTGTTTATTACATAAAAATGTATTGATAAAATATTTCTAAATTCTTACTTTATAAAAAGAGATTTTAAAAAAAAAGTGAATTTGTGAACTTTTTGAAATTAGTGAATAATAATAGATTCTTTAAACTGTTAATTTTTAAATCTTTCAATTTTTAAATTAAACATTAATAAGATAAACAGTATAAATTAAGCATAAACAAAAGTTTTCTTTAATAAAAAGATTAGAACAATTAGCTACTTAGCAATTTATTATGCTGAATGTGAATTAAATGAATTCATTTAATTCTTAATTGGATTAAATGGGTATATTAAAAATTGAATTTTCCATTAAACACAATTAAATTTTGTTTATTTTGACTTTTAATCTTTCAGTAATTTTTCACATTATAGAGCAAGATTTTCAATGCCAGGAGACAGTGAAGGTTTATTTTACAGTTTCAACATTGGGCCAGTTCATTTTATTGGAATATCTTCTGAAGTATATTATTTCCTTAATTATGGAATTAAGCAAATAATCAAGCAATATGAATGGCTTGAAAATGATTTGAAGGTAAAAATGTCAATTTTTGTCCTTGAAGGATTTATTATGAAAAAACTGAACAGATAATTTTTGACATCATGCAGGTTTTAATTTTTAAAAAAAGTTTGACTTCCTTTTAAAAATTTTGTTTAATGTTAGAAGAATTGATTCACTGAAAACAATGAGATAACTAACTTTAAACATTTCTGTGGATGTATTTGCGCTTTTTAGATCAAATAAATTACGTGTACCTTATTTGGGGTTATCAAAACCCATGTTTTAAAGGAATACACAGCAAATTTGATAGTCTATATATTTAATTTTTAATATGCAGAATACAGAACGTTTTGAATTGAAATATTGTGTAGAAATTAAAATAATTCAAAGAACCAAGAAAAATTTTTGTAAAAAGCATTTGGCATTTATGATACAAATGTACGAAATGTAATTTTAAAAAAATACGGCAATATTTTACTCTTAACAATCCATTTGGTTTAGAGTGAATATTTAGATGTCATCCTTATTTCATGCATTAAGAATAAGATTTGTCTTTCTTACATAATTTTGTATTGAAAAAAGTGTATTTTTCTGTTTACAGTTATGCAACAAATGTTGATATGACAACAGTTAGGCAGCATTAAAAACCTAAAAGAAGTAAATTATAAGTTGGTGATTTAATTGAAACCAATGAAATTAGTAAATTAAATAAATATCAGACTACATTCAAGAAAATTTTTTTTTTAAATTTAATGTCTGCATAAACTAAAAAATATAAATTATTTTTCATAAGGAAGCGACTTCATCTGAAAATAGAAGCATTAGACCATGGATCATAACGTTCGGGCATCGACCAATGTACTGCTCAAATGATGACATAGATGATTGCACCTTCCAAGATGATCGTTTACGAGTGGGTATCCCATTTTTTAAATGGTTCGGACTGGAAGATTTGTTTTATGAGCATCAGGTTGATCTTGAAGTTTGGGCCCACGAACACAGCTATGAAAGAACTTGGCCTCTTTATAATAACACAATATACAATGGAAGTTACGATGCTCCTTATACTAATCCCAAAGCTCCAGTTCATATCATCACAGGCTCTGCGGTAAATTATCTTACCTTTAAATTATTTTCACACTTTAAGGAAGAACTGAATTATCTATACGCCAATTTTTGAATCAAAGCAGTTTTTGATTTTCAAAATTAAAACATTTATTTGGACATTTCTTTTCTTCCAAGATCTTTTATCTGCTTTTGATTCGGTTCTTAATAATTTGAAATCAGTCATCAAGGCAAAAACAAGTTACATATGCAGAAATGTTTTATTTCTTGGTATTGTACATGAGTTTAATTATATTTACAGGGTTGCAATGAATATGTGGATCATTTTAAAAAAAATCCAAAACACTGGTCGGCTTTTAGGAGTTCCGATTATGGTTACACAAGGATGATTGCTCACAACAAAACTCATCTTTATATAGAGCAGGTCTCTGACAATAAAGAAGGAGCCATTACTGACTGGTTTTGGTTAATCAAAAACCTGTAAACTGTTTGCTTATAAAAATTGGAAGATGGATTTAAATATTATAATGTATTACGAGCTGTCATCAAATTTAATTTATTAGATTATTAAGTTCTCTTTAAATTTGTATCTAGTTCAATTATTGGCTTTTAAAAGCGGTCAAAAAAATTATGACATAATCATAAATTCATTGTTTCGCATTTCAAATTAAATTAGGAGCAGATATCTTCGTGATTTTAGCATATCATTTTTAGTTAAAGAGAAAATTTTATTTTAAGGAATAGACACCTACAAAGCTGATAATTTTCTACAAACGTAAAATATAAATAAATACCAAAAAATATTAATAAATGAGCTTACTGAACGATTTATTCGAATGTCATTTAAAATTAAACCATCTTCCTAACGTGGAAAAATTTATTATTATAACGAGTTTCGAATTTAGCAAATAAGTATGCCATATATTATGACAGTTGGCGTAAGTGAATTAGCATTTAAAAATGTTAGAGGCATCGAATCAAATATTGTTTGTAGATCAAAAACGTGCTTTGGTACATGTAAAGGAAAAAATACTGATTAAATCTCAAAGCATTTTCCTTAAAAAATATTCCCTGCTTAAAGTTTGTAAAGATACTACATTTCATTTTTAAGATCTAATTGATATTTCTGTCAAATTTTAGTTAAAAAAATCGTATTCGGCAAGTATTCGTCTTAAGATTTTAATAAAATGAACAAATAAGAATTGTTACAATGGAACGACGAAGAATTGCTTCTCTGTTTTGAGAGTCAAATTGAAATATTACTTTTTCAAATAACCAATCAATATTGATTAATTGATTATAATATTATTTTTAAATAATCAGTCAATTTAATCGTTAATTTTCAAAAGAAAAAAAATTGTTAACGTTAAAACGATTACCAACAAAATTTAAAATAATAATTTAATGTATTATTTTTAAAGCTAAGAATTCATTCTAGTGTTTAGTCATTGTAAATAGTTTAAAAAAGAGCTTTATTATCATTTATTGAATTAAATTAATCAGCTAGCACTGATTTTTGACATTTAAATTTTTATTTTTCGTTGTAATTTCCTTTCCATATTCTCTGATTCCCTTAAAAAAAAATCTTTTTATTCATTGTTTATTCAGAAAAATATGAAGCGACTGCACTCATTTTTTATTTTTGTAAATATTTAACAATTGCATTTCATTCGAAAAATACATGTAATTCTATTATGAAATATTTGTTTTTATATTTAAAACTATTGTTTATTTTTATTTAGGAAGAACTTATTTGTGATACTGCTTTGAAGAGTCAATTTTGTCAGAATTTCGGTCAAAATCTTTAATTTTGTAAAGTGCTTCTAATTTTCTGTACAAATTTAGAGAATGTAGAGAATCGATCATTTTATTTAACTTTTTATAAAAAATATTTTTCTTTTGCCTGGATTAATATTGCCATTTTGAATATATGGATTTATACGATTTTGTTCCTTCTTTTTTCGTTTCCCACGCAGTTTTCCATTGCTTCAGAATAATGCGATTCTCTTTCGAATGCAAAGCTAGTGAGTTTTTCATCGAAAATGACTAAATCTGTAGCTTGAATTAGTAAAGAAAAGGAGCTGGAGAAGTCTTGAATATGGGAATTTTTATTAGCGTTTCAAAGCGACCAATCAGGGAGCAAGGATCGATCGTCTATGACGTTTACATCCAAATTTGCCAATCCGAAGCGGGAATCGCAAGGACGACAAAATGCGCATGGAAGGCATTAAATTCGTTAAAATTTAAATTCGAAGAATCAGCGTTTATTATATCAAACAGAGCATATTTCAAAAGTGAGATATGATTAAGATAGTCAAGTACGGTGAAATATTTTCGTATGAAAACTTAAATTTATAAGATTTTAGGTGAAAAACAAGAAGGGATCAATATTTGATTGTGGCGCGTAAAGACGGGAAGATGTTGAACTAAAAATTTAAACGACGAATGAGACCAAGCCAGTTTGGACTCCATTCTTTACACTTGGACGGTTGCAGGAATACGTGTTATAGGGGCGTGTTTAATATAATGCATTTTTATATATAGAGTTTCTTTTTAATGTTATCAAATGAGGGGGAAAAAATTTAATTTGTCGCGGAGAATGCAGTTTTAATTTTAGTGAAATGATGTTCATGAAATGAGTAGATGAACTCAGGCAATCACGCCAAAGTCAGGGTTTATTCTTTAATCAGCCATTTTTATGTTTATTATTTATGAAAATTTTAACGAAATCATTGATACATTGGTTAATAAGATAAATTTTTATAATTAAATAGAAGCAAATCGGATTTAACCTATTTCTGGCTGTTTCCAGAGATGAGAACGGAATTTCGCTGATGTTGTTATTTTAATGAACGTATGTGACCTGAAGTTGGAAGAGTCTATTCGTGGGAGTGCTGATAGGCTTCTCAAATATTTTTATGTATGTTATTATTATTATTACTATTAATATTTCAATGAACGCCGAATTTTTTCCCGAAAACTACAATAAACACTTTCTTCAAATCAAATTTGCAAAAAGAGTAGTTTTTCTTATAAAACAAGAAAATAGAAAAATTCATGAAAACTGTCTTGGGCCACGACCTTGGCAAGTTCAATAAGCTTAAATAGAAAATATGAAAAAAATAAAACAAAATTAATGGAAGTAAATGCGATTATTTTTGTAATAGCTTAGCCATGAGATAAATATGGGTGGAATGAAATTTAATTTTTTCTCATAGGCAATCACAGAAATTATAGTTGCTGAGAATTTACTTTATGCAATTGACGAACAAAATGCACAATTAAAGCAGCAGTTTGTGATTTCGGTTGCAGCATATTTGCAGCAAGAATATTTTAGATATTTTATTTTTTTTTATCCTTAAAGGAAATACCATTTACGTGCAAAAAAATGTGGACGAATAGTTTTTAGACAGGTACATTATTTATAATGCAGATACTTGTATGTTATCATTGATTATTTAAAGATATATTGGCAAGAATAATGGACAACAATTTGTCCTAAACTTTATTGATGAACACCAAAGGGGATTGTGATCTATTGTGCCGTGTTTGTGAAAATATGGCTCAACCACTACAGACAAGGAGTCAGCATTTGTTTTTGTATGAGACGCATTAATGGACAAGAATAAACCTAGCAGTAAGTTATTTCAATTTTATTATTGCTTTTTATATCATAACTAAATTTATTCATGGTTTTACAATAATTTTTAAGTGGGAAGAGAGAATATTTTCTCTTTCATAAATATGATTTAGTCTGTTATTTATTTATTCCAAATAAGCTATGCATTCTGAAATAATTTAACATTATATCCAGTATTTCATTTTCATAATTTATCAGAAATTTGTTGGTGGGTGTGATTAGTGAAATTGAAATTTCTTAATTCACTATGTTATAAAATTATAAGTCAGACTCAGGTCTTGTTGGCAAAAATCTGCCTGTCCTTTTTTCAGAAGATCATTTGCTAAATAATTAGATATGTCCAAGGCCAAAGCTTAGAAAAATTAATGATTTTTATAAATTTATAAGTTAAAGATATGTAGAGTATATATATTTTATATATATATAAGATACAGAAAATATATAGAAGATAACATAAATATGTAGAAGATGTGTAAAAGATCAGTTGGTTTCATTTTGGTATGTAATACCAGGTAAGGTTGATTAATATAAAAATTTAACAATCATTATTTAAATTTCAAAAAATGAATTAGATTTTTACAATAAAAATTTAAAAATTGAATTTTCAGTAATTTAACAAGATTTCATCTACATTAATTTTTTTCATTCCATATTTCATGGCTAAATTTCAGATGGTTAGAATCAGATTATTCTTATGCTTTTATACATGGTAATTCTTTTTTTATATTTCTTTGCCAACACCAGTATAATACAATATCAGTAGCTGAATTTTTGCTTATCAACTTTTTTTTTTATTTTAAAAGATTAATATCTTTTTATGATTGTTTGAAATTAGTGACCACATATTATTGGAGTTTGATTCTGGAACGTTTTCAGATTCTCTTACTTGAACTATAACTGACAAATATGTATTGTCAGTTAATGACCACACTTAAAACCTGCTTAGTTCATAGCTGTAAACTTTGTTTTTTTTTTCTTTTTTTTTCTATATGGATATATGTGGATCAGGTTTAAATGATACAAATTTCTTTATACCTTATTGTTTTTATTTAGAGGTTTTTATTTTGGCTTAAAATAATATCAGCAAAGTTTATGTGTCAAATATGAACTTTCATTATCTTTTGTTGCTGCAAAAAATTATTTCAGTCACAAAAAAAATCTTAGGGAAAACATTTGCAAATTATATATGAAAATTGCATCCAATTAATAATAACATGGTTATTGGAGTATTTATTAAAGTTCTGATTATTTATATGTAAGTCCTCTAACAAAAAATTTTGTAAATTTTTGATACGATCTGGTATTGAAAATTGGTTACTCTAAAAATGTAGCAGTTACTCGATGGTATCAGACAATTTTGTTATATAAGATGTTGTGAGCAAAACATTCTTATAATTTTATGATACCTTGCAAAGATATTTATTGATGGACATGACAATTGTATTAATGAAGGCGATCAACAATAACATGAAATTCATTCCCTAACAAATATGGTATCCAGTTGGGAAGATATTATTGATTTAATTGTATTTTTTTTTTTTTTTATAGTAGCGAAGTATTTATTTCATATATCTTCGGTCTGAATTTACTCTTTGATGACTCAGCTGACTATTTAGTTTGCTGGTATCTTATACAAGTTCAATATAAATTAGATATTGGACTGTTAAATTTTAGATATAGTTGCCACGATATATTTTTTTTAATATGATTTTTAAAGCCATGCTTTTATTTTTAACAAACCTAGGCCTGTTATGGTAAATTGAGTTTCTAAAAAATTTTGTGTTTTCTTGTATGTGTATGTGAGAGTATATGTACATAATTTGCAATTGTAATTTTTGAATTAAGTATCAGAAGATTAGAAGAACGTTTGAAATAATCAAGGCAAATATACAATAATTTTATATGCACAAAGATATTTTTTATCTATTTATTTTATTACATTAAATACCGCTGTTCGACAATTATTATAGACATAGTAGTTTGTAGCATTATTTTGAATATTTAGAGTCGTTATTTTAAACCTTGAAAATTTTTTATTTGTACATTAGTAGCTTAAAATTGAAGTTTATCTATATATATATAACGATTTCATAAGTTATTTATTTTTAGAAACAGCAGCATTTCAATCTAGTATAGTATATGTATTTGCTAATGAACAAATATTGTGCTACCTGCAATTGAATGAACAAAGGATAAGCATGATTCTTCTAAGCTCATGACAGAATTAAAGAATTTAACGTCAATCTATCAAAATGTGAGATTTAATTATTGAACAGTATACAAAGTATATTATATCAATTAGTTGATTGATCGCCGTTGGCAAAATCAAATATCATTATAAAATATAGTCTATAATATTTAAATTATACTGCGGTTAATTTTACATCTTAACATCTAAATCATTCAAATTTATAAATACTGGTTTAACTTATTAATGTAACTGATATGTTTGATGGCATTAATTAACTTAATCTTACGTTGTTCAGCAAATTCAAGCTATTGACTAAAATATACATATATTTATATATATATTCACACACCATATTCAGTCTGTAGTGCCTATTTATCTTGTGGAAATTGTAGTGTCTGTTGCTGGCTAACGTTAGCTCTCATCCGATGTTTACAAATTTTATTTTTCAATAGTATCTGCAGTGGTTAACATTTAATAACGTAAAAAGGAAAAAAAGCGTATTTTTAATCTAGGTTTATAGTTTACTTAATTTTTATCCATCTTAATTACGTGTTTAAATAAATTTGTATTTAAGTTTTGACACATCCACTAATTTTTAATTACGTTGAATAAAATGTTTGTTGAGTAATTGACAAAAAACATTTTTAAACACGAATTTCTAACGATTTACTCTACATGTAAAGAAGGATGTAAATTTTTTTTTATTTAAACTAAAACTGCTTAATGTTGAATAGATCGATCAAATATTATAATATTTAATCAGCGTCTGACCTACCTTGATGTTCGTTTATTTCAGAATTCGCTCATTTTTAAAATAATCCTTAATTCTAGTCTTTCCGTCACTGTTTTTATAAGCGGCTCCCTCCGAAATGTGCACGGAAGCTAACTTATTGGACATAGCCATTGAGTTCAAGAAACTTTTGCTCTTTTGCTTACTCCAGATATTAAAGAACTGAAAGCTTGATGTATAATGTCCGCATTTCAATTTCTTCCTTCTTCCTACTATTGAGAAAATTTGGTGCCAAAAAATTTTTGTTTCTGCAATGTAAATTTACTAATGCACTTGACGGCATTTCTTTGCCGGTCTCATCTCCGAAAATAGATTCTTCAATAAAATGATAAATTCTATTTACCCTATTAATTTAATTATTCTTTAAGTTCGTTGCAGAAATTTCAATTTTCATTTAAATTCTTAAATTCAAATTAAATTCGATATCTTTCTGTATGATATTATCGAAATTTTATTGTTCATCATTTATTTTCATTTTTGACGTTAGTTTGGATTGTGTATTTTGAATTACCATTAATGTGTGTTGTTGTATTTGGCCGCTAGTCGTTTCAAAAATCTGTATTGACGACATATCGTACGAGCAAGCAAACTTTTAAAACTTAGCTGCTAATTTCTTTAAATTTGCAGTTTTTTATCATGATTTAAAATTTGAACTTGCAGCGAACGAATATGTATAAATTTCCGGTAATTGAAAAAGAAACTAGAAAGTTTTGGCTTTTGTCTCGTCTCATGTTATAAGATTTCATGTGGATAAAGTCCGAATAGCTTGGCGATTTTGACTGTTTGAGCGACTCATTACTGCTGGTGATGAAAAAGTATGTTCATGTCGCAGCAGAAGAACATGTCACAGCATTGTTTTTCTTTAACGGACACTCTTCTGTGACCATGTTACAGTGCGTGTGGATCATGTCAGAATGCAGATAAGGCCATTCCGATCGTTTATCAAGGCAAATAATTATGTTAAATGTTAATAAGTTTAGTCTAGAAGCATGATTTCGTTTTGGCCACGGTTCTCACCGTATTTATTTAAGGATTACAATTCATTAACATAAAACTCCTTTCCTTGCACATAGTTCATTTCAAAAAACATGACATACTTTAGAGGGCTCTTCGTGTTCTGGAAATTTCCCGGGCATCAGGATCGATACAGCAAACTGCTCAGACGCTCGACATCAGTCTCGGTTTCTCGAGAAGTGAAAAAAGTGAAAAGGAATCGCAAATTTCAAATCAATAGTAGGTCAATATTGTTGGCCAACGACCTTCGACATTAAAATCTAAAGATATGAATCAGGTTCCCATAAAATGCTTAAATCAATCGCAATTAACGGCCACATTTGTTAATTATTTATTTTTTTCGCACATTTTTTACCAGACCCGAATTTTTTTTTTTATGATGAATATTTGAAATGCAACGCTTTCGTTCAAAATGCTATAGTGAAATTTCGGTAAAGGAAATGTCAGAGAAATTATCGCCATTTTTCATGTATTCCCCGTTTTGGAAGGCATGTCACCATATTTAGTACAATTATTTAAGACTGGAAAAGTTTATTTCAGATCCCTTTCCTTTAATTTTTACGCGTTAAATGCGAATGATCTCTCGGTTGAGGTCAGATTTGCATCGTATAGAACAATGCATTTCATAATTCATCTAATGTTCGAACTCAATCGAACGGTCGAAATAATTAGACGGGCATGAAAACATATAATTTAAATTTTGTTTAGCACTAGAGTAAGTTAGACGTTATCCGCGAAAGAAAACTGATCTGGGATCAGAAATGTTGTTGCTGCTGCACTTAAGGCCACCGCAGACGATTGTATTTATCTGTGTACTTAATATCTATTTGGCAATTAATATGAAGTATCGGGGCATTGCAAAATTGCTCCCATCGAGTAACAAGTATATAGTCCGAATTGTAAATTTACTTTGTTTTATTATGTCCATAAGATCATTTCAGCATACTGGCACCTGTTTTCATTTATTAAATGCGGAAGCCGCCCTAGGCTACCTGCTTCACCGTGCAAAAATAAGATTAGGGGCTCATTACTAAAACATGATTTTAATAATTTTCTGTTAAAATCATTAGGTAATGTAATGTAAAATTCCTTAAATAGGGATAAATGAATCACAATGCAGTCTACTTTTAATCCAAAAAAACTTCGACTATCAAATATCAGTTTTTATTCAGCATGAGCATCTACATAGCATCGATTAGCATTTTCTGAAATAAGTAATAGTTCTCTGAATTTTTTTTAATTTTTAAGTAATAATTTTGAAAGTGATACCATAACAAAAACTAATTTACCCGGTATTCATCATGTAGTTTTAAACAAAGTTTAAAAAATTTAGGATAGGTTTGCAATGTTTTTTTTCTTTAACTTCAGAGTTATTGACTAATATGTGAAAAGACTTTCAGGATTCATAATTTTTTCAGCATTATGAGAAATACATATCAAGCCATAGAACATTAAAAAAATTTAAGTAGCAAATCTTATTAAACAAAACACTTTTTGATGTGAGTTCTTGGAGTTAGAAAAAATTGTGAGAAAGAGTTGGACATCTTTTATGAAAATTATTTATTATGATATATGTGAATTAAAAATATAAATATGAAGGATTATTTTGTCCGTTGAGAAATTTCAGTTACAGCAAAATTTTTCAACAAATAAGTCTTTGAATAGCATAATAATTGTTGTGCACACCGTAAAAATTTTTAATAGTTAATTAAAAAATATTGTTTATTTTACAATTGTCACATGCTTCATTCATAATTGAAGTGAGATTGAATAATTTGTGATTCTTAAGAAATTTGTCATTAAAAAAAAAAAGGATTTATATTTATTTGTATAAGAAATTGCTATAAATTGAATGTTTAACATCAAATTCAGTAACCCTGATTTAAGGCAATGAAATAAAAATTACGATCGGGACTCGTGTAATACGACGAACGCCTGCATTATAATAAATATGATAAATTTATGTGTTAAATTTTTTAATTATTTTTATTTTCTGACAAAGAGCGTCCTGTATTCTTACCTCAAGTTTCGTGCAACGAAAATGGTTGACTATACTCTTAAAACAGACCTTGATATCAAAATTGTATAAAAATTCATTTAATCGTCCTGTAATGTAGTTTTCCATATTTTTTTCCGTTCAGATAAATAATCATGAATGCCAAAGTTAGCAGAATATCATTAAAAAAATTATCATCGACTTATGATAATTAAATTAGAAATAATACATCTTAAATGGTTCTAATATTTAATTTTTCGAATTCATAAATTTCCTGTAAAAATATAAATATTGCGTTTAATTATATTTTGTTTTTTATTTTATAATTATCAATTCTAAGGTCTTTAATTAGCAATTCCTTAAATAAGAAATAAATTCTTAAATAAAAAATAAAAATAAGTTTGAATAGGAAATAAAACATTAAAACAATATCGGATGATTAATTATTTGTTATTTATTTAGCTATTTTAATATTATATTTTACCTTAATTGCGCTGCAAAATTAATGAAGAATAATGAGATTTATTATGATGTTTAATATTATTGTTTATTTTAATGATTTATTCTTTTTAAAGTATTAATCTTTAAATTTATTAAAAAACAAAGTATTTTTTGTGCATTCAGATAAATACATATTTTTTATAATATAAACTGATATAAAACTGTATATTGCTTATGATAATTTTAACAATTAATCAAGAAGATATTTCCGATAAATTTATAAAATATTTTAACAAATATGGTACTCGGATTTATAAGAATTAAATGCAGAGATCTAAGTTTTAATTTTTCATGGGATCAAGTTCAAAAAATTTGATCTGTTTAAATGATATTAATTACAACTTTGAATGAATTCCTTTAAGATTTTCAAACATGCACTATAGGATTGATGAAAGGTAGTTGCTTTCTGACTAGCGTGATTATTTTGAGCAATGTGTTTAAAGAAAATTCGGTTTTACTGTGGAAAATCTTCACCATAAGTATTAGAATTGGTAGACATTGCATTTTCGATAAATCAAAACGTTTGGGGCTTTATAGTATATTATTTGTATTCGGAAGTTAATTAAGAAATGATATATACTCTAATTTCGGAATGGTTTGACTAATTTAAGCAAATAATCCATATAATAGATCAATAAGCAAATAATTGGAGGGATTAATGTATTAAATGATAATGCAAAATTTAGGTGTGGTTTAAAAAATGATCAAATTAAATTTCATCAACAAGCTTGCTTCTTTTAAAATCTTTAATTATAATAAATCTAAAAGTCAAAGCATATTAATAATTTTTATGTTAAATATATTTCATTCCCTATATTTTTTCCTAAAGCTCATTTGCAGTCTACTGAGGATTACTTGTCAATTAAATAGTAGAAGATTCCAATACATGTGAAATTTTCTTTCATATCTTGTTCTCTTTTTCGTAAATAATTCATTTATGTGTCTCTTATAATAGTAACGTCGATTATATTTTGAGCTTAATCTTATATATTTGCTGAATTCTTTGACATTTTTTGGTTTCTAATGAGAAAACATAATTGGACGATTGTAATAGGGGATGAACAACAGAAACGTTACAAATTTAAGTAGCCTCCTATTCGTGTTTTCCAGAACTTCAAAATTTAGCATAGTGCATGCTGAAATTTTATTTATTTCAGGGGATCACTTTAGAATTTTTTATTTTCGAAATTACTTCATGTAATTTATCATATTTTTACTTCTACGTTCCTCAGCTTAAATGCTTTTCAAAAAGTATTGCTTTTTAAGAATCCGGCCATTTTAACCAAAATTAGAAACGTACTTGTGTTTACGAATTTTGAATTTGGGCCTGCTTTTTTAATTGTTCTGGTTTGTTTCAACACTTTCATGACATATTGGCGATTTAGTTATTATAAGGAGAGACTTAGAATTACTTATTCAACTGCATTTTTTTTTTCAGTTGGAGAAGTACTGGAAACATATTCGAATATAAGAAGAGAATGGGGGGGGGGGGGGGAGGAGGAGATTGACAAGATTAATGAACCGGCGTGACGTCAGCCAGACTGTCCTTGACCTTGAAAGCAGGCATGAAAGGTCATTGAACTTTGATGTACCTGATTCCCTGATTCGACATGGATTTTCATTTTCTTTTTCTTCCGTCTACATTAGTCTATTCTCTGAGAGCCATATAAATATAATATCACGCATCGATATTTTTCATTCCGAACGTATTTATTGAGATGCATTAAAAGGCAGGCAGGCGTTCTGGAATTTCTTATTCGAGCTCGGCTTTGAAACTATTATTTTTATTCACGAATCAGATATTGTGAAAAATATTCAATACAGGTGTACCAGTTGAGCTTTCTTTTCGCTGCAGAAACAGAACTTGATTGCTCATTTTAGGGTGCACTCCCGTTGAGAGAATGGGAACCGATTCGGCAATGTATGCATATTTGAAAATTTTTTCTTACGTAACAGATCACACTCATCCTGACATAAGTTATAAATAATCCAATTCGATGATTCATTTCTGGAGATTAACATTTTAAACTTTCCTTTTAAGGGAATGAACTTCTTTTTAAAAAAAGGGAAGGGGTGACTGCAGTAGTACCAAACACGATTTTAAGTACATTTAAATCTCAGTATGGAATCGATCGGTCACCGTTTTGGAGGGTTTGTCTTCGAAATTGCCCCGTGCAGAATGCGTTCGTTTGGTAAAATAAGAAACGACGCCGCTTTTAAATCCGAGATCAGTGCGGTAAAAATGATTGGTGCAGGCAACGTCGTTGTTTGATTTCGTCAGCCGAAAGGTTCGGGTTCTAACGAAAAACTTGGATGTTAAACTGAAGATCCGGAATGCTGGAAAGCGGATCATGTGGAATATCGATCACGAGGCGTTGTCCCTAGCAACGGTCCGGGGCTGAAGGGGAAGGAAATTGTACGTAGAGAATGAGGGATGGGGGTGGAAATGGTCGAGGGTGCTTTAACGGAACGACGCACAATGAAAATTTAAAAATTTCCGCATCGTCACAAGCCCGCGGCCCGACCGAATGTCTTCATCGCCCCAGCCGTGGAGCGTTGAATCCAAGTCGAACGTTCTTCTCGCAGGGAGAGCTCGGTTATATGGCGAATGTAATTAATCGCGTGGAATGATTTTTGCTTTTGATATTGCTTTGCATCTAATAAGGAGTTGCGATTCTCGAAACTCGAAATGTCGATCCCAGTTTATGTCCCGCAATAACGTATTGATCGCTTAAAATGGCGGATCTGCTCCAGCTCTTTTCGTTTTTAATGCTGGAAATCGCTTTATTTTGACAAGCTAAAACCAAGATTATTTTCGCCGATGGACACTGATTTTCAAGAGATTTATGCGTCTCGCCTCGCAACCTTGTGTACGTTTCCAACAATCGCACATTCACCCCTATATATTTATTGAAACATATCTTGAAATTACTTTTATTTCTGTACATAAATAAAATTTGCTTTCAAGTTAATCGCATTGACCTACGCATATATTTATGACAAATGAAAAAGATGCTGATAACAAATTATAAGAATATTACTTCATGTAAGGGAATATTTTTGTACTATGCAATATATGTACTCGATAAATGTGCAAAATTCAAAATTCGAATCCGGTGTCAAAATTCTTATTTTAAAAGCTATTGTTCAGTATCTCAAGATCCGATCTTAAAAAGTTTTGAATATTCAGTGAAATATTTTTTCGATTATGATAGTTAACTCATAGTCGGACTTAATACGAAAACAGAATTTTTTCCCAAAAACATTACTCTCATGGCATACTTTTTTTGGGACGGTTGCGACTGGCGGAAAATAGACAAATTCAAGGGAAAAAACCGAAAAGATTAAAATTTTAAAGAAAAACAGAAAGAATACGTCATAATTAATTTGTACAAATTCATGTTTTTATATTGGATTGATGCAGATCTGGAAACTTTTTCCACTCTAAAGCCCGATTGAATTTTCTTATCACTTATTAGGAATTATTATTTTAGAAACGTATTAACCTCATTCTGCCAGAATAATTAAAAACGCTGGATAGGTCATTTTGGATGATTTTTTCAAGTTATAATTTTTATGCTTGTGGAATAAGGATCTTTTTGATATTGGACTTTTTTTTTCAAATTGATTAATATCATTCTTTGATGTTTTGCAAAATGAATTAGTTATTAAAGTGTTAATTAAAGCAATTTCATTCTTGCCTAAATTTTGATAGCTCAAACTGAATTTTTGGGATGACTTTCTTTATAATTTTTACTTTTGTCGCTTTACTAAACTGAGGTGAAATAAATTTCAGTTTTAGCTTCATCAATTATTTATGTTGATATAATTTACCATTATTTTTTTATCTTATAATAGAAAAGTCAGAAATAGTTTCGAAATTATTAAATGTAACATTTATTCCGTGGCCATTTTTTTATAATTTATCTCTACGTGATTGTTTAAACACTGGGCATGAATTCATTAATTTTTTTATTTTTTTTATTTTTTATTTTTTTATTTTTTTTATTTTTTGACTGTTAAAAATCAATTTAGTTGACGTGCTCAATGGATAAAGAGTATATAAAATTGTAGTGAAAATAAATTAGCTATAAATATTAACATTTAATTTCAATAATAATTGCCGGTTTTGATTTTTTTTAAATAACAGGAAAAGTTAATTTAATAAGTCACATTCAGTTCTGCAGAGGTATTATATCATATAAACATTTCTTTTCGCCTGATATCAAAGCTTTACTGATCGGAAATGTACTGTTGAAAAAGTTGCTGGCAGAAAAGCAAAACTTGTGCTGTATAAAATCGGGAAAAAGACGAGTGATCTTCTCTCTAAAGACAAGTTTTTTTTATTATCAAGCAGCTTTCGGATAGATAAATTAGAAAAGTTCGTTTTGTACAGTTATTCAGGGGAAAAGGTTTAGTCTAGATTCTCTATTGAGCAAGATATTGTTATGCGTCGATCTATACCTGCCCCTCTTGCTTCTTTTTCCCATCTAACGCGGCTATTGTAAACTCTAAAACATTGGGTAAAGGAAAAAGATTTAGTTCTTTTATCAGATCAACGTCGCGGATTGAATCATTTTTCTTCTTTTAGCGAGCAGCGAGCAGCGACAGGCTGGTCGTGGCCCGTGCCCTGCCTCGTATTCAAAGATGAGCAAGGAAACCCAGGATCAAATGGATTCCGCCACCGAACCTGATGCTCTTGCAATGCAAGCTAGGATACCCAGGCGCTTTCGAGATCCGTCTCAAGCACCTTTTAGAAAGTTGTCCGTTGATCTCATAAAGACATACAAACACATAAACGAGGTAAGTTTGCACTTTCGTTTTCTTAACTGCAATGCCTTATGCTTTATCTAATGCGTTCGACTAAATTTTACTTTCTTATTCCCGTTCACGTTCAATTCATTTGTATTTGTTCATCCATAAAAGTCGCTCCTCATACGTATGCTAATTTGAAAATCCCATAATTTATACCGTTTAGAATCAAATGTTATTTTTAAATTCATTAAATATCCCAAGTACCTTGCAGTTTGTTATGAATAAATGAATTCAAACAGAATTAAAGCAGTGGACATGACCAAGGATGCAGAAAAATTTGGACCTTGGTTTTATATGCTTTATTTATTATTTTAAAATAATTATTTTTTTCTTTCCTGTCTTTTAAAATTATTGAATTTTTTTTTTAATCATTAAAAATTATGTGGGGTAGTTGCTATTACAACTTAAGTTTTACATCATTATTAATGGCGGTAACAGAACAATGCATCGATTTCGTGACTGTTGTTTTTGTTTCATACGTAAACAGAAAAAAAAAACCCTATACAGTGCTTGTGGGACCGATAAATGTCGAATCGAAAAATTTCCTTAATTTCAAATATTTAATTTACTCTGAAGGACTTCATTTGCTTTTGGATAAGTTTTCATTCTGAATTTCCGAAATTAAAGATCTAAAAAGGAACAATTTCAGTTTTTATTTCATGATCACAATTATATTTAATAATATAGTAATAACAATAATAATAATAATAACAATAATTTAATTCGAATGGGAATGTTCTCTTTAATGACATACTGAGCCAGTGATGAAAAAACTGATCTATATGAAAATAGATAGCTAGGGATGCACTAAACAATTTCAAACTTTACAAGATTTTATATCAATATTGGAATTTGTATTTAATAATTTGATAAGTGCAAAGAACTGAATAAAAGAGACATTAAAGTGCATCTTGGACATTATAAAACATATATAAGTAAATTATTGTTATCGTCATTTCTGATAAATTAAAAATTTGAATTTCATATTAATCTTTCTTTCGAAATAAGAAAATGTCCTTAGATGGGTATATAAATGTTAATAAAGAAAATTAAAAAAAAGCTTACAGCTAAAGTAATGAATATATAATAAATGGGTTGGTTTAAAAAGGGTTCAAATTTTCTATGATTAAAATTGCTATTTGAAAAAGAAAATTTTCCATCTGAAGTCTTTTGAAAACAAATTATAATAAAGCCAATGTTTTATATAAAAATCGAAAATCGATTTAAATGTTTTCATCATTTTTGTTTCTGCCTTCAACATGAGATATTGAAAATTTTATTTTGTACAGAATTTATTAAAATGAAAGAACCAATCTTTATGCACCCTATTTTATATTACAATAGACATAAGTTTTATATTTCGGAAGACGTTGGGCATATATATTATTAATATATTTATATTATATATATATTTTTTTATTATATACATTATTAATCAAAAACGAAATTTAATTCCTATTTCACTTTTATGCTTCCGTAAAAAATATCATATTTGCTTTTTGTGTGGCGCAGCATATTAGATTTTAGAAAAGCATGTGAAATTGATTTGAAAGGGGAATTCATTTCCAGAAAGAAAAACATTTTCAATCAGGTATATTGATATGTATTTTATATATATGTGTATAATATATCTGTATCTAATATTATACATATATATGACACTTCTTTT
Source organism: Ricinus marginatus (assembly GCA_028565995.1). NCBI lineage: Eukaryota > Metazoa > Arthropoda > Insecta > Psocodea > Ricinidae > Ricinus > Ricinus marginatus. The sequence continues at coordinate 25,990 of JAOWBB010007605.1, forward strand.
GTAAATATATTGGTAGTGTAAAAACCGTTAAAAAAAATTTTACATTAGAATGTAACCGTTAAAAAAAAATTATACATCATCTTTGTTAGGGACTTATGTTAAGTTCAGGATTCTTAAATCAATTTTTCAGACATAGATTTTGTCCGCATTTTTTCATGAATTTACCTAACTGAGATTCGTAAATGCATCGGTTGTCCTTGAAATGAAGAAGAATTTAATACTCCCATCCTGAAGCCGATTTTTATTATTTATTTGAGAAAAAAGGGAAACTTATTATGAGCAATTGCTGTTGCGCCGATTGCTGAACCACTGCATGGATGCAAAAAGATACGAACTGTTATTCGATGCATATGAAAATGATACGACAGCGTTTATCTAATATAAGTCTGAGTAACAAATTGTCCATCCTTTATATCATCCTATTAATTGTAGCTGTCACAGGAACGACAATTCTATATTAATAATTGGACGGTTTCCATTTAAGAGAGGAGAATTTCTAAAAATATATTTTGTGGCTGTCCTTATACGAATGCAGGTCTCAAGGCTGATCTTTTCTTATCCTTTGTCTGCAAAACCTTGGCAGCAGTTATTTTTTGACCGCCCCGGACATTGTCCCCTAACACTTTCATCACATATAACAAGTATTTATTCTGTTTTTTATAGATTGCATAATAATTATTATATGGATATATTCAATTGCTTTTACGTTATTAAATCATCTTTGTTGTTTAGAAATTTTTGCATTCATTCAAATCTGTTACATAATTTTGGCGAAAAAAGTAGCAGATATTTTGGTTTGTTGCTATTTAGAAATATATTTTTGGATGATTTGAGATTCATTGCCATCAGCGTTGATCCCTTTTATATTTATATTTTGCTCGCCGATGTTGATTGTTTCAAGATAATATATACAATTCAGTTACGGTCTATAAATTGCCGCATATTGTTAAATTGTAACTGTTAAGTTTGACCATTTTTGTTAAGGAGAATTTTCTTCACAAAAATAAATTTATTTAAGAATATTCCGAAAAATAATTTTCCTCTTTTTAATAATTTTTCCAGCTCTGATATTGTTATTATTATTATTATTGTTGTTGTTGTTGTTATTATTATTATTCACGGTGTCGTTTTTTCGAAATTGTATATCATTTCTCGTATTATTTTTCTGTATTTTCCATCTGTTTTTAACAAAAACAGATGTTCTGTATATCTTCCCATTCTGTTTCACCAGTGCTCTCGTCTTTCACTTTTTTGACAGAATTAAATGGTGTTTTTTGTTCGTACTGCATTTCATTTAGCAGTTTTTTTTCTTAAATATTTTACTGATGTATTCGATTTTTTCTACCTTTCCATATCCTTTAATGTCACCTTAACTTTTAAATACATAGGTCAGATGGAAAATTTAATAAATTGTAATTGTCATAGAAAAATTAATGTACATTATTTAGTTTTAGTGTTTTTAAAGTGATAATTCAATTTGCAGCATGGATTGTATATAAAATTTATATAGATGTTAATAGAATGTAGAAAAACATCAAAGGATAAATAAATGATCATAATTTATATTTGAAAAGAGGTGAAACATTTTACATGAAGAAGTGCTCAGTCGTTTTATGAAAATAAAATGTTGATGATATAAAGTCTCTACTTTTGTCGACGACATTCATTTGTATTTTTAGCAAGGGTATGAAGATTAAAATTACAGTATATCATAAAAATGAGATAGGTATGTCGGGTTTATAAGAGTGATTAAATGTTTTAAGTTTTGAAGAAAAAAGGAAGATCTGCGAAAGGGATGACATTAAAAATGTGCAGTAGAAGAGATGTTGAAGTTAGCAATGGAAAATCATCATGTCAAGACATGTAAGATAAAAGTTTGAACGAATAATCGGTAAATATAAACGAGTACTACAAAATGAAAATTAAATTTCAACTTTCGAAAACTTTAGAAACGTGTAATTGGTCGTGATATAACGCGAAGATTTTGGAAAAATGCAGATGCAAAAAAGGATATGCAACACAGATTACATAGATTCTCACACGTGAATATTTTTGTCAACCGTTATGTTCTGTATTAATAAACATCATTCGTTGTCAAAGCAATTATGCATCGCAACATCCAACCGTACCTGATTGTTTACAATGTAACTAAATTCAAATCATAGCTACCTAGTTGTTTTGTTCAACGAGATACGATGTATGAATCGCTAGCCTTCGTACAGCCCACTGTAACCCATATCCTCCATATCGAAAGGCATTTTTTTATTTTACATCTGCATTATTTGCAACGAAAAAAAGCTTTCTTTCTGTTCAAATTTTGTCGTTTAAATCGCCATTGAAATTTCATACAGGTTGAACTGGATGCTGCGAGGGGTTACAAAAAACCCACTTAAATAATGTGCATGTATAAGAACCTGAAATTTTCGGCATTGAAAAGTAGCAAATTGAAACTAAATTTTTCATCGGGATTTTTTAATATACATGCTGTCAAATAAAAAGATCGCAGTGAATATACGGAAGCATTTAGAATACCTAAAGCGGAAAAGGGAGCGTTTGGCACCCAGGCAATTTTACATATTTTGCAGTGGAAAATGGTTCGTCGCAAGGGCAACGGATCTCAGGAGAAGTCGGAATTTTGACATTTTCAGAGCTTCTCACGATTACTAACAGTTCGTGAAAATGCATAATTAACGAAAGACTTTTCCAATCGGGAAACAAATGAGTGAGACGACTGTGTTTCCAAATGAATAATATACATTGCTCATTCTTGTCTTTATTTATCTTCTCATGTAGTCCCATGTGGTGAACATCAATATATTTCATATCATTTGTTTTTTTTATAAAATGTACAAGTTTGAATTTTCCCACTATCACCTTTTCAAAAATTCCGGTAGCCTTATGGTAGAATTGCGGTTGTTCCTTGAAAATGTAACTGGAGCTCTTTTGAAGGTCTTCTTGGGATCCTTGTTTACCCACGTGGACAATACCCTAAGAAGTCCTGTCAGGTTTATTTTTACTCTAAAAAAGACAACTCCTATCGCTCTCCCAAGTCCGTAGGCTTGAAAATAGGAAAAAAGACTTTGGTTTTTCTTGGCCGTCGTTTTACGTTGCTGTCCCCATATCTTACATTTAAGAAGTTTTAGATTAGTGCCTCTGCTTTAAGCAGTGTGCTAGAAAATTATTTTAACTTTTTTGTAGCTTTCATTTTTAAAACTTTAATATTTTCTTAATCGATGCATATTCTCGCTTGTTATTATCATTTATTATATTTATTTATTTTTAATTTAAAATGTTTCCATTTCGTTATAAACCCAAGAATTTTTCAAATGCATTCAGGTTGGGGTGTGGTGAAAATAAAGCCGGAAAACTTAGAAAGAAATTGTCAAGACACACAAAAAGACTTTTTTTTAAATGCCATAGACTGCAGGACCCGAAACTTGGTCGTTTCCCATATCTTTTCAGCGTGACTGCCCCGTGGACACCTCGTTATTTTACGGGTTTTATGTACCCAAGGAGAAAGAGATGTATATACGGTTGCCCTCTTCGTTAATGACGAAAACAAATGGTATTTCATTCTCTGCACAACGTTTCATACAGGTTCGACCCTTGTGCGATTTGCTTAGAAAACGGTCGTCGATGATCCGCTATTTAACTTTCAGTGTTCAAAAAAAAATATCACGTTTTGGATTGGGTATTCCACTAAAAACGACTGCAAAAGTAAAAAATAAATAACTTTTGCGAGTTGGTTATAGTGTATCACACTGATGTTAGATGCAAAAGGAAAAAATCTGAAGCTTAAATAGAAATTTCACGTGGATTCGATCGATCGGATTTAGTTCCACAAATTTGTCATGTATTAATTTTATGTATGTATTTATTATAATAATTGAGAATAATTTTAGATGTCAGTCCGGTAGGAGGCTTAGGTTAAATTATTCGAATACATCTAGGCGCAATTAGACGAGGACTTTTGATATTTTGAATCATGAATTACCAGAGTATGAATATGTGTGCATGAATGAATATGTATATATTATATATATATTCACTCATGCACACTTAATTATAAGAAATATATATATTACTTATAATGACATAGAATACTTTTTCTAGGATTTAATTTATTATTCCAATAACATTCTACTTTTTAAATTTATATTTAAATAGGTTATTTTATTTTTATGTTTGAATCTTTGAATAATAACATTAATTTCTTAGTACATAACGATATTCCATAAAAACCCTATTTTATAAAAGTTTCATTAAATTATGGAAAATATTTATTTCTCAAATACATTTGTTTTCTTTAATGTTAATTCATATATATATATATATATATATATATATGATATTATATATAAATAATATATAAATATATATAAAATACCATATTATTACATACATCAAAAATTATTTCGATTCAAGACATTTGATCGTAATGTGAGCGATTTTTTTAAATTTTAAATTTATAAATTATGAAAATGTATATAAAGCATGTATAGAAACATAATTGTGATGTAATTCCGTTGCCTACACAGTTGTCTGAATGGATTAAAATTTGTACAAAAATATGAAGTCTTTAGACTTGGATTACATTATAAAAATTTTCGAGCCGCGCGTTCCCTAAATTTTTTTTTTCTTCATATAATATTGCATTCCATATTAAACCTTAAAGTCTCAAATGAATATTCAAAAAATTTTGGGTTGCTTATTTATTTATTTTTTTAATTTTTACTTGATCACACAAATTCAAATGCCTTTCTTTTTTCAAAACATTTTATAATCGTCGTCTCCCAGATCATGAAAGTCGAAATTATCGTTGAGTTACATATATCAATCGCAAAAGAATATTTAAGTTCACATATTTAAGAAAAAAAAGATCCGATGTATCACCGAGAAAAATCAGTAGGTTGTTGGTTATAAGAATTTGCATACATTTACATAAAACTCGGCTAAGACGAAAGATAAATTGTAGTTGAGTTTATCAACAATAAAGTTTGGCCTTTTTCCTTTTCTTAATACCACGTGTCTTTTAAGGACAGAACTATAAAACATTCAGCATCGAAAACGTGGCACAGTCATTAATATACATAACATAAAACGTATATAACATTGTTTCGCCGGTTCGCTTTTATATATATATATATAAAAGAAAATCATCAAACATATTTTTAAACACAGAAATCACTGTTTCAAAGTCATGATAACTAATAAATAGGCAAAGTCAGTTTTAACGCTGCAGAATGATTTTGAAACCTATGCGGAAGTCACACTGTTGAAGAGGAATCGAGATTGACCATATTCATTTTTGAGGTAGTGCACATATATGATTATATAAATTTGTGTTTAGGGCAAAAATCCGAACGTGATCAGCTTTTTTTTAAAGTAATCGCTTCTTGTTCGGTTACGCTTCGCTTATGGTTTTCGAAAGGTTTTTTTAAATTCAAAGATAAATTCCCAAATCCTAATAATAACAATTCAGGAGAGTTACGAGAATCTTTATATCACGTAAAAGATGCAAATTTTTGCATGTGCACTGCATAACGTGTCGTTTTGAGTGACAGATTTTTACGATCCAATACACAACCCGTCACACGTGAATCGCTTTTCCAGTTGATTCTCGTCAGTTAAATAAGCAAGACGGCAATCCGCACCCGGTGTAACTTACTGTGTACCAAAGAGCATTTTCAAATGATTCAATAACTCCGCGTTCTAGGGAGTAAAATATGAAAATGTCAGATTGGTTGGTCGAGAAGCGATTTAGAGGGTTCCAGATAAAAGTTGGGGATGATTATTGAAGTATGAATCACTTGCTGCGCTGCAAATCCAAATATTGTGTTTTTAAATGCACGGCAGGGAAAAGGGCAAATAGAAATTGAAGGCTTGCACTGCTGCTGATGTTTTCCGATTGTGTTAGAAGATATTTTTTCATTTTTCCGATTCCAAATCTTACTCCAGTTGGAAGAAGACTTCCCTTTTGTAGAATTTCCCCGATGAACATTTGCCTTTTTCATTGTGTGAAATATTTTCGAAGGAACGTGAAATCTAAGGTATCCCCATCCCTAATCGTGTTTGATATTCTGCATTCTTTGACATCTATTTCCTTCTTTGCATTTCACCTGAGTGAAATAACACATATAAACTTGATCGTTATCCATGGGCTCAAATCTTGAGTTGAAAATGAAAATCTGTGAAATTTTCTTTTTTTTCTTTTTTTTGGAAATGTCAGTGCCGATGACGTTAAAAATATTTACTTTTGACTTTAGATTTTCATACAGCGAACACTTTTTGCAGTCTTATCGAATGATGCCTTACAGAGTCGTGTTTTGCACTTTTACCACGGAGCAGTCTGGCCTTTGTTAGGAAAAACAAGCGAATATCCCGGGTAAGGTGATTCACGGCTGCTAACAGGAAAGATGTTTGTCGGGTTTAATATTTAATATTTGCGTTTCTCCGGCAACTTTTGTTTTCTTCATTTCAAACATATCCTCCGTATTGCGTTACTTAATGCAGCAGTGCATTCGTTTTAGTTCGCTCTTATTTCTCGATTTGGTATGGAATGATGATGATAACCTCTTCTGCATTATCGGGTAAAGTTTCCTCATACAGACAAAAATCAATACTTAAAATTAGGACAAATTACTGTAAATATATTGTGCTTTAACAATTTCGGGGCTCTCCCCGTGCATTTTTCAGCTTGTACGCTCAGAGACTTCTTTAATACAAGGAGAGATCTCCCTAAGAGGGGAATCTCTATAAAGAGAAATCATATTATATGATTATTACTTAGATAGTCCTTTCAAAGACCTCAGTTTAATAAATAATTATATATAAAGATATGGTCCTGGTCGAATATTTTTGCTTTAGGCGTTGTTTCCAGGGAGTTCTTTCACAAAACTAGAAGAAACGGCATATCTCCAAAGCCAGAAAATGCAATAACGATACCGGAAGTTTATTTTCCTATATCGATACCAAGAGAAAAAACGCATAACTTTTGGGGGAAATGATTTGCTTATTTATTGGAAAACGACTTGTTTAAAATTTGTGGGAACCAGGCAATATATATATTGCGACAATCATGGAACGTATTTAATTAAAATAAAATGGTTTTTGAATTTCCGCGGCATAATCCATCGAAATGCACAATCGCAGAAGTTTTACATTTTTGCAAGGGATTTCATTCGGAGTAAAAGAATTCGCTCTGATCAAGGATGAAAATCGTTAATTTCGCGCAGGTGTGTTCGGCATTCATGAAGTCTCAGACCCCGCCTTTGAATGTCGCCATTTTCCTTTCTGCGGGATTTTCCTCCGAGATGTCCCCATAACTTCCGGAAAAGTTTGCTCTTACTCTTGTCTAAGTTAACATGGTTTCCCATGCGCTCCACAACTGTCCGAATTGCAGAATATTGAGATTCAGTTATGTTTCGTTTACTTTCAGGTTTATTACGCAAAAAAGAAAAGGCGAGCACAGCAAACCCAGGGGGAAGACGGCTCGCATAAGAAAGAACGCAAAGTGTTTAATGAGGGATTCGACGACGAAAACCACGACTACGTCGTCAGGGGAGGAGAAAGATTCCTGGACAGATACGAGGTTGAGAACATGATCGGAAAAGGTTCCTTTGGTCAGGTGAATAATGTGAATATTTCGATACCGAACCGTCAAGCATTGTGGAAAAGTCAAATTCTGCGCTGCACGTAATTGCACATATGACAGCAAAGTTCATTTTTTTCAAGATAGAGAAATGATTATTTCAGTAACCGTAAAATGAAATTGGGGAGGAAAAAAGGACTAAATGTGCAGCCTCTAAATTGATTTTAATGTTTCTCGTGTTTAATTTCAATTCACATTTAAAGTTACGAGCGATAACTTAAGAGAAATTAAGCATGGGACTTGCACTGGGAGTTTAATTTCCAGAAAGAAAAATTAAAATAAATTTTCTTTCAGGTTGTGAAAGCGTTTGATCATGATGACCAATGTCATGTCGCAATTAAGATAATTAAAAATAAAAAACCATTTCTGAATCAGGCTCAGATAGAAATTAAATTATTGGAGATGATGAATCGAGCCGATGCCGAGGATAAATATTATGTAGGTAGGTGGCAGATAATAGGAAAGTTGGGCTACCAACAAGATGTTGCTGGCGAAAGGATGGACTTTTGATCGGGGGGGAAGCAAAATAACCGATGAAAAAGGAAAATTATGAAAAAATGAGTTTCCCATTGGGTGGGTGAAAGAGTTCGATAACTGAATTTATTTATTTACTTTTTATTTTTAGTGAAATTGAAGAGGCATTTCATGTGGAGAAATCATCTGTGTCTGGTGTTTGAGCTGCTTTCATACAATTTGTACGATTTGCTTCGAAATACAAATTTTCGAGGTGTTTCTCTGAATTTGACGCGGAAGTTTGCCCAACAGCTATGCACGGGATTGTTGTTTCTCTCCACTCCGGAATTGAATATTATTCACTGTGATTTAAAACCGGAAAATATTCTTCTGTGTAATCCGAAGAGATCCGCCATCAAAATTGTCGATTTTGGAAGTTCATGCCAATTGGGACAGAGAGTGAGAATTAAATTTTAACATTATTGATATCATTATTTTTGTTATTTTAATCGTTAAATTCCCTCATTTTCGTTTATGTTCACACTTTAATTTGTCCATACACAGTGGGATGATTTTTGTAGTTTATGGTTTAAACTAGATAATTCGGCACCCATAAACGCGTCGCACTCTTAAAACAATAATTTTCAAAACAAAATGAAATATTTTTCAGATATATCATTACATTCAGTCGAGATTTTATAGATCTCCCGAGGTGCTCCTGGGAGTGCCCTATGATCTCTCGATCGATATGTGGAGTTTGGGCTGCATCTTGGTCGAAATGCACACTGGAGAGCCACTGTTCAGCGGATCAGACGAGGTTGGTGAAACGTAAACATTTTATTATTGATCATTAGTTACAGTTATCTCGTTTCAAATTAGTGTTACGTGAAACTTTACATCACAAACGCATAGTATTTGTCGTCTCGTCTTTTGTGATTTCGTTCCCGAGGATTTTGAAGTTCTTTCATTTTCACAGGCGTGAGCAGCAAATGTCTGTGCGCTTATTAACACAAATGTCGAGCATTAGTGAATGAGAGATAAAATTGCAGATTGAAATTGGATTAAAATTTTGGGTTCGTTTCCGTTGTGTTCCGGATAAATTTGACGATGTAATTGAAAATGTTTTTTGGTTTTTAGTTCGATCAGATGAATAAAATAATTGAAGTTTTGGGGATGCCTCCGAAGCACATGCTGGATCAAGCACATAAAGCTAGGAAATATTTCGATAAGCTCTCTACGGATGGGACTTACGTATTAAAAAGGCCAAAAGATGGCAAAACTTACGCTAGTCCGGGATCCAGGCGGCTGCACGATATTTTGGGTAAGGGAGGAAAATATATTGGGAATAAAGGCTTTTGGTTTCTTTTATATTGTTAAATTTCTTCAGGGGCTTTTTAAAGCTAAAACATTTTTACGGTGGATTTTTTAATATTCGAAAGGCGTGGAGACTGGAGGACCGGGGGGTCGGCGTCTGGGCGAGCCAGGCCATTCCGTCTCGGACTATCTTAAATTCAAAGACTTAATAATGCGGATGCTGGATTACGATCCAAAGACGAGGGTGACTCCGTATTATGCACTCCAACAGAACTTCTTCAAGAAAACCACTGATGAAGGTGAGAAAGCCGTCCGAATTATCGTTTCATTTATAAAAATTTTCGGGTACAGGAGAGAAATTGTCTTATAGTTCGTTATACTTGCCAGGAACCAATACAGGTCCCGGAGGTAACGGCGGGAGTATGGTGAGTCTCAGCACTCCAAGTCTAACAGCTGCTGCTGATGCTTCCTATGGGTTTTCGACTGCGACTTCAGGTGAGTTCACTACGCGCAGCCGTAATTTGGAGTAAGCTCATTTGGAATGGCGATGGCAACTGATGTCGAAATAATTGGCGTAAATTTAGAATTTTTAAATTGCATCAAAAAGAATGTCTTCACCGATGTGATTGTCGAATTCTGTTTATTTTTTATTTTTTGCGATTGAATACGTTCGTATTTTAGTTTGTTGCTGAATTTTGTGTTCAATTACTCTTCTGACAGCATTTTTCTGCTTTGTAATAGGATTTATACTGATCCTTCCTCCTTTTTTTCTATGCTTATTCACGGAGATATTTGTTAAAAAAAGTATGTAATTTTCACTTCGAGAGCTACTTCAACCATTATATATCGTCCTAATTTTCCTCCGAGCGTTTAAATAATATTAATTTTGACAATTTTCCCGTTTCATCGAAGGGCACCGAAGCACTCGAGCCCGGTCGGATCCCAACCTGGAGCAGCAGAATTTCCCAGGGGGCGTCGCCTCGTCCACGTCAACGAACGCGCCCGGGAACCCTTTGCCAGCGTCGGCAGCAGCCGCTGCGACGAACTCGACAAAGCCTGCGCCTTCGTCGACGATCGCCCCCCAAGCAATGGATTGCGACTATCAGCAGCACATGCACCATCATCACAACCGCCTCGATCACTTTGAAGTGAGGGGCTACGCGTCCCTACCGTTCGAAGTGAACAAGTCGGGGATCGGGTTCGCCGCCGCGGGAGGAAACGGCGGCCAAGAGCAGACGGGAAGCTCCGATCCGATTTACGTGAACGACAAGAGAAACGCCACCTACTACGATCTCAGGGGGGGCACGAGGGTGGTAGAGAACCAGATGAACTATCCGGGTTACGGCAGCTATTCGTTGCAGGGATCTTCGGCACTCGATCCCGGAAATCCTAGCCATTCCAATGCGAAAAGGCAGTCGACGAACGTGCAGCATTTAGTTAACGATTGCGAAGACAGCCCTATGATCATAAGCTGTTTAAAGCAGAATCCCGTTATCAGTCATTAACTTAATATATATTTATATCTGCATTATATATTTATATATATAATCTGTATAAATATATATTAATGATTAGTGGCTTTAGTAAATTTTTATTTTTATTTTTATTTTTATTTTGAATCAATAAATTTTTTTAATTTTAATTCTTTTTTATTTTTCAGTTTTTATTCTTGTTGAGTTTTCCACCCCAGAATAATAACGTAATTTCCATTGTTCTTCAACTTTACGTGTATAACTTAATGTACAATTGCCCGAAGTGGCAGCCGTTTCCAAAATATTTCAGACCATGCATGCATTTGCGAAAGTAGAACAGCTTATCACTGGCGTGAAAAATTGGAAATAGCTTTTAAATCATCCGATGATGATAAGGAAAAAGATACCAACGAAATCCGCAAACCTCGAACGATGAACTCCTTTTTACTTCTTTCTCGCGTTTTTTCTTTTTCTCCTTTCCCTAAAGGGAAATCGCGTTACGTGACGAGTGAAACGAGAGCTTATTCCCCGAGGAACTGGAATAATCGAAAAAACGGGAACTTATTACCCGAGCCTCCAGCGCGGGGGAACACCTTACGAGCTGTCACGTCGCTTCAACTTCCACGCCAAAGGTCGAAATCCGTTTCGTACGGCTTGAACACCGCAGAGAAAAACGAATGATGTTCGTCTCTTGAATTGCGACTCGAATTCCGGGTCCGGTCCATTGGACGTCAGAATGCGCTGGTAGAATTTTCGCGTAATAATTTTTCAATTAAGCACAAAATCAAAATGCGCAATACGCTGCGTCGACGGCTGCTGCGCAAAATTTTTGTCTTGTGAGAAATTCCCTTTTCAAGGGATTCACAGGTCTCGGTGCGAACGACTATTTGTCGGTTCTTGATTCGCTTTTCCTTTCTTTCTCTTCAAAGTGGTCACCTGCTAAGAGATGATCTCGAACTTTCTTTGGGGAGCAATTGAAAGCGACGCTGACGTGTCAGCAACGAACGGAGCAGTTTCGAATCGCGGCATGGAAGGAACAGAACTCCTCTTTATTCCCGTTATATTTAAATATTTATAACACGCATTGAGAATTGTTAAGTTATACGATGCAAAAACTCTTATAAAATTATTTTTGTCACACCTCCTTAATTTTTTATCCGCTTAAGATTGCTGGATTTGCCTTTTCGCACTGGGCATTGGGAGTGCTCGCGAAGCAGCTCCTTTACCGATCGAGTTTTTAAATCCTTTCAAAAGTTTTGAGAATAAAAATAAAAATTAAAAACTGAAGCGTATTCGATTAATGTAATTTTTCCTTAACTACCGTTCGATCTTTGTTTTTCCTCAAGTTTTTTGGTTTCTTCGGTAAATATGTTAAGTGGCTATAAAAATGATGTCCCAGAATCGAATTCGTTATTGTCAGTAAAAGATTTCTAAAATTTTGTTTTTTGTTGCTACTTTCATTTTGAGCGGGGGAAATTGCTTTCTTGTATTCCTTCAGATTTTGAACCTCAGTTTCGCGGCATGATTTTTTTAGCGAATTAGAGATGGATTTTCACGTAAATTTTTTTTTCTTTTAATTTATTTTTTTTAAAACAAGCAGAGGATCCTGCTCTCCGATATTTCGTGGCCTGAATGTCAACTGAGACATCTGATAATGGCGTCTTGAACTGACATTTAGATTGCCATAATCTCGAGATAAAGCTCAAGATGATCTCGAGTGGCTCAATATGAGGAAGAAAATACTTTAAAATCTGTTTCCCTCGATAAAACTTGGTTCATGTAAGCCTTGATCAGCGAGGCTTACGTATGGCCATGATACCTCGAGGGCAATAGAGAAAAGCCTGTGCGAATTGTTACTCTTTTCAAATTGCAAATGAAGCCCATAAAAAAGCCGTTCGAAAGACAATTTCTCAATCCGAATTCAAATTCAGGATTCAGAAAATAAAGCCACTGGAGAATGCGACATGCCATTATGGAAAGAACCTCCGAATGGGTTGTTGCGACGTGTTAATGTTGTAAGAACGTGAAGTACGCCTTCACTGCTCTGACTGGGCCGAGCAGTACACCCCAATACCAATTCATGACATTCACGGATTAGGGCTCGTAATTGTTCTGCTGCCTGACAGAGGGTTGAGGGGAAATTTTCCGACTTTTCATGCGATGACGTAACATATTCGAGAGCACTCAAAATCGCGGAGGCTGTGGCAGCTTTCAGGCTATCGCATCGGCGGCGTAATCCGACTTCGCAGAAAAATCCGAGCTTCTAATCTGGTGGGGCATTATCGGTCGCCAGCGGCATCGAATCCGGGTATTTATGGCTACATAAACCATGAACGCCTCGCCATCGGCCTCAAATCGATTTAACCGTCAACCTTACGAGGATGAAACTGTTGGTCGCTCTCTTTGCCGCCGCCTCTTGTGCCAACGCCGAAGGTAAGAAAGAAAGCTCTGCCATCCCCACATTAATTTTCGGGCCTTTTTCTTGCTCAGCTTTTGACATTTCCATTTGGATAACTTAGCGGCAGAAGAAAGAAAACAAAATTTTTACGGGAAATTTTTGAGGCAGTTTGCATATTATGCATTTCTCAAAAAAAATTGATAAATTACTGAAATGTCAAGAATATTTCGACCATAAAAAAATGATAAAAAAAAAAATAAAAAAATAAAAATAAAAATAAAAATTGTTTCTATTTTTATTTCAGCCATAAGTAGTTTCCAAGGATATTCGAACTTTCCCGACCCCAATATTTCAGTGAACTTTGTCACGTTTACCCTGTATACCAAGTAAGAAAAAAAATTATTAAGAAATACATCTTTCAGTTAGTAAATCTACATTATAAAGCGATCAATTTCGCATAAAAAAATTGAAAAAAAGAACGCATTGTGTCACAGAGTTCAAATTATTATTAACTGAGTAGAAAAAGTTATATTAACTGTGATATTTATTTTTTTATTTGTTTTGTTAAATTGTCTTGGATATTTTATTAGATGGTAAAAAAAATATTCCTTACCTTAAGCAATTGAACAACAATTGAACAATTAATTAAATAAAAGTTTAATATCGGACGCCATTGAAATACGTTGAATTAAAACGTGTCAGGTGACACGACAAAACGGCTTGGAAATTTTCATTGCGAACGATACCGCTCTAACGCTTTCAGTGCTTTGCCCATCAGCTGTGTTTTTATCAAGTTGAAAAAAGCATGTGAACATTAAAAAGAATCTTTGTTTTTTAGAAAAGGAGGAAATGATGGAATTCAAATATTTTTGGGCGATAAAGAAAGTATTAAAAATGCCGGTTTCGACACGAAAAATCCGGTTAAAGTCGCCACGCACGGATACATGACCAGCGCAAGCGGAATTTCTGTACAATGCTTGAGGAAAGGTATGTTCTTTTTTATGAGGAGCCGAAAAACGTTTTCGTTTTAAGATCTCGATAAGCGAATTTTCCATTCAAGCTTTCCATGCCCGAGGTGAATTCAACTTCATTTCCGTCGACTGGTCCAAATACGCGAAGAACATCCTTTACGAGGAGTCCGCATACGCCGTCAAAACGATAGGTATGCACGTGAGCAAATTCTTGCGCTTTCTCAGGGACGCTACTGGAATCGACGTTAAGGACATCCACGTCATAGGCCACAGTCTAGGAGCTCAGCTCATGTCCTATGCGTCGGTGGATTTCATCAGTGAAAAAATCGGCAGGATATCAGGTACGACCGAAGAAAGAAAAATTCCCTGTCGAACACAATTTCGAGATAATTTTGTTGAAATCGATCATGTTTTCAGCCCTCGATCCGGCCGGACCTATTTTCGAGGTTTTGCCCCCATCGGAGCGTCTTGATCCAGATGATGCCCTCTTCGTGGACGTCGTCCATACCTCCACCATATACCTTGGTATTAAAAGAGCTGTCGGTACCGTTGATTTTTACCCTAACTCTGGCAACGGTCAACCAGGTTGCGGCAAATGGGACTTTCGTAAGCGTCTTTTCGGTAATTGTATTTCCAAATCGGTGACAAAAATCCTAGTCGCTCATTGCTTTTATTTCGCACAGAATGCCAGCACAACATCGCTTACCACTTCTTCAGCCATACCATCGAAACAGGACGCGACTATGACGCCGTAAAATGTGACACATTGAAGGATGCCGAAAAAGGAAGTTGCAATGGGCCTAAAGGACTAATGGGCATCGGAGCGATCCACACGTAAGTCCAAAATACTCGCATCATTTTACTGGAATCATCGGTTTCTCCTGGTCCAATTCTTCTTCACAATTTCATTACAATTATCTTTGATTCCGTTCTGGACTTTTTTTTTATTTTTTTTTTGTTTTTTGTTGAAACGATAAAAATTTATTTCCTTTTATAACAGGAAACCTGGAATATATTACGCCAAGATAACGAAGTCTCCAGATTCATGTATGCTTGATTGAATGATATTTCGAGATTTAGTTTAGAATTGTAGTTTGTAAATAAACCTTTCTTTAATAACATCAAAGCATATTATCCTGCATGAAATCCATCATTCTCACGCAATAAAATATGAAAATGGAGCGAAATCGTTTCATATTGTCGGCCGCCATTTTTTTAAACTTTCGCAGCCTCCGTCGTATTCCTCCCTCATAACTGATTGCCAACTTATTTGGAATTGATACGTTTTTGGGTTTCGTTTTAGTCAACTGTTTTACAGGCTTAGTTGTGCCGGAAAAGGAAAATAACGACACGTTTCCATTAGTATCAGAATTGTCAATTTTGACTTGCTTGTATATCTGCTTCATCCGTTGCTAGCAGGGAAAAATCTCATAATTAGCGGCGAAATCTTCACCTACATTTCAGAGCAAGTAATTTTTTTTTAATTTTCTGCCACGTCAATTGTTCATACGAGATTTTTAGATATATTGACTAGATATATGATTTATCACTGTGCAAAAGAATTAAAAACGATCATTCATTTTAAGTTAAAGAAATTAAAGCTTTTCAATTATATTTGAAACTTTTATGTACATTTTAAATATATATATTGCTACGTTCATGTACAGTCTAGCCCACGAATTTTAATGTTTATACTACTTACAGGTAAATACTTAAAAATGTTTTACCGTTATCACAAAGAATTTTAAAAATTGGGGATTTGATTCATTTATTTAACAGGGCAACGGTTTAAACTGTTACCTTTTTTTTAGCCTCCTTTTTCTCTTTTGTATTACAGTTTTCGTCGGTAGCAAGAACTAAGTTGGAAGTTCACATCTTATTTTAAAAGTTTTGTGTTTCTTCTTATACATACATATTGAATTGATTCTTGTGTACATGTGATAATTCACGGGTAATTAAAATTAACAAACGGGAAAGATTTGGCCCATATTTACGTAATTTTCGCCTAAAGAAAATTGAAGCAAAAAAAGCTGCGATCGCAAACGGCAGAATTTACATTTCTGGTTAAATCCTCAGTCAATGTTCAAAAACGGTCAATAATTGCAATTGTAACATGCATAGAAATTGTTCCAATGCAAAACATTGCTTACTGTATTGAAAAAAAAAGCGAGAATTCATCCGTAACTGCTTTGATGTTTTGAATTTTATAACTTTAAACTTGGATGTGGGATTTTAATTTCAATCCTTCATTTGTGGGTTTTAGCTTAAAGGTAAACAAACTATCGTATATCGATAATCGGCATTTCTGCCTTATGAAGTTGCTTCTGTTGATAAGTTTTACGTATTAAATTTTATATTGCTCAAATCTTTGCTTTTCGCGTGTTCTGTCAGCCTTGGAAAAATACGGAAAAAAGTTTTACAATAAATACATATGAGATTTATGACTTTCCGCTATTAAAAAATCGTAAAAATATGGTTCCTCTTAAACCCAAAAAGTTGTTCGAAGAAAGATGAAAACGTCAGAATTCCATTTAATCGTATAAATAAAGTTCGTTTGTCGTATATTTTGGATGAATGACTCCCATATCCGTGAGAAATTAATAAAGAGCCGCTGAAATAAAAAATGTTACAGTTACTCTTTGTTTATTGTAAGATGTGGCCTATTTGAATGTATACTGGGGTAAAAGAAGTAATCTGGATCCACATAAAAAGCTATTTTAGCATTAAAAAAGAGACCTTTTTTTTTAAACGAAAGCATCTTGTTCAGCAATTTACACTTTACTTGATTTGCAGTAGCCTTATAAAATAGCGACAGCTAAATCGAATACTCTCATTGCGATAATGAAGCTTTATGAATGAAAAATTTTAAAATGTATTTACCTTCCAGCATTTAGCATTTTGTACGTTATTTACCCTGATCTGGGAGTCACATTTCGTATCTGGGAGCTGCATGTATAATATAATTACAAAAAATTTACAAACCGAACGGTCGAATGGGATGCTTCGTCCACAAGTATTGTCTCTTAATGGGAGATAAATAACTATCTCGCAAATAAAACGGCAAACAAGAGGTGTAGGGTGTTGTGTAAGGTGACTGATAAGGTCTCAACTCTGGATATTCCCACCACCAGGGATCTCGGACGATGCTGGCCCATGGGATAGAAGTGTTAGGCTCGAGCAGTTCGCTCAACGGTCTTCTAGTGAGCCCACCTCTTGTGTAAATGGGCTGACCTGCTCAAAAATTAAGATAAATTAATGGGATATATTTCGGCTGCCATAAATGTAAAAAGATAGGTGTCTCACCTTGGAAGTTAAAAGCAACCTTTTCGCTTGGAGACTCGGGTTTCGGTGTAAATTCTCTCTTCGGCAAAGGTTTATAAAATGGCTTGGGTTTGGAAACTGGTTTCGGGGTATAGTTCCATGGCCGGAAGCTTGGGTAAATTGGCTTTGCAATTGAATATATTGGTCTATAATAATGAGGATGTTCTTTAGAAAAAGAATCGAGATCCTTGTCTTCTGGTTCTAATTCTCCTGCATAAAAATCACCTAAAAGCAAAGAACCGGATTTTAATCGCAAACCTTGCTAAGGTTCTAAGGCTCTACCCTAAGAAAGGTAAGGATTTCAATGCGAGGAAACTTATAGTCTAGAATATTACGTTAGATTTAATTGTGCATAGCTGAATTGAAATAAAGCTACTTAAAACTAAAAAAGAAAAAGAATTTTAAAACTAATTTACTTACCTCTAAAAGCCAACTTAATCAAAACAATGTTGTAGCAAGGAGAATGAGGAACTTTTTATCTTCATTTATTTCTCCAACGTATTTTTTCGAGAAACAATATTAAAAATTGCCTAAGCACATGGAAAATGATTCCATATGTGAGAAATTTAAGGTAGACGATATATGACATTGAATTCTTGCCATAATCATTATTTTTCAAATATACAAATTCCAATTTATTTTGAAAACGCTCTATTTCATTCGTCTGACTAACTTGTGAGCTGGAATTGCGGATCAAAATTTATTCGCTATCCTAATAGCTCTCGTAGCAAGAGGCATTAATTAGATCAAAATCAATCACTTAAAAGATGTCAAGAAAAGGAATTCAGAAAAAACGAAGAGTGAAGAATCGATGGGTGTCAAATTTATAATGAGCAACGGTTTTCTTTTGGTGGAAGAAAAATTATTTTTAACTTCACAACAAATTAAATTCTTTTATTGTGGAATTTGTAAGACACGAGCGTTGCTTTTTGTTGTGACTTTATAGGAAGGCTGTCAGTGCAATAAAAAATGGAAATGGGTGACGCATGACGCTGGCGAGAAAGCCGATTGAAACGAAAAAATAGATTAATGGAATGTAAGAGAAGGTGAGAGAGAGAGAGAGAGAGAGAGAGAGAGGTCGGACCAATTTTGAACGGACCAATAATTTTAAAAAATTTTTTCGCAGATAAAGAGCACCAAAAATGGTGTGATTTCTTTTTTTTCACGTCATTTATTTATTATTATAGTGTTTAAAAGAGAGAAAATATGTAGCCGTTTCAAATTAAAAACATGAAGATATATTTTATCGCATACCATTCAATTGCAGCTGTCATGACTTCTTCTCAGCCTGCGTTTTATGAGAGTTGGGGAAACAAACATAAAAGATAAAAATGAAAATTTTAGATTATCATCCACCCTGGAGGATTAATAAGTCTTCCCAAAAAATTTTAATTTTATTTTAGGATAAGAAGGGAACTAGAAAAAGAAGAGAGAATCATCCTGATTTTAAACGACCTACTTCATATTTATTTACAAAAACTCATTTAAAAAGATTTTTAAATAATTTAAGAATTATAATGCTGAAGCAATATCTTAAATTATTTAGAAAAAAGTAAACTTTTCATCATTAAAAACTGAAATGAACATCAGGTTCCATATTGTTTTGTAAATAGGCATTTAGTTAAAGTTTTATTCATTTTCCATCACTGACAACAAAATTTGACATTTTTATTGTACAAATCATTGCTAGAATATATTTTATGGTATATATTTTCTATTGGTTAAGTTGGATTATATTTTAATAACAGACAGTTGAATGATCTTAATTTTCAGTTAACATACTATGGAGTAAGATTAAGTTACCAATAATAGCATGTAGCCTTAGCCAAATCTTATTAAAAAATTGAAATTATTATTATTATTTTTAGACGTGTAAATTCCTGATTTAAATCATTTAATGTGTCGTATGATTAATGTACATAAATTCTTGAAAATTTTTTATTTTATTGGGAAAAAACTTAATTCTCTCTAACCCTCTTCTTTTATTTGATGATATAAAAATGCGTTATAAGGATGATTGCAGAAAACCACTTGATGCCAAAAATTTGCCTTCATTAATAGTTATATCCAAGCAAAGCTTCGTATGCAAATTAAAAGCGTTACGGGTGTTGCTTGCACTCATTTACTTCTATACAAAACGAGTTCCCTTTTCTAACTCTATATTCTAATTGATTCGAAAAAGCTGTAACGTACAATGTTTGTAATTTGATGAGATTTGTGTATCTCAGATTATGGTGCTGTATATGATAAATATGTTGGTTAAGTCGACTTTAATTTTTTACTCTTTTTCTGTCTGATAATTTTGGATTTAAAACAAATCATTACAAATGGAAAATATAAAATAATTTTTTTTCTTATCTTGAACAACTACTGACTCAAATTATATAAACTTTCAAAAATTTTTTTTAAATGCAAGCAAGTTTCTTATATATATATATACGTTTGTTTTGGAAACAAGTGACTTTCTTTCTTTTTACAATGAAAATAAAATCTTACATCCTAATAAAGAAATAATTTTTTTATTTTTAATTCATTATTTTTCACATTTTTTTGAGAAATCTTAAAAAGATACAATGAGAACCAGCCTTTTTTTTATTTTTTATTTTTTAACTAAGCAGACCAACAAGTTATTTTTTGCTATATATATATATATTATTGACGAAAATTTTAATTTATTATAAAAGTAAATTTAGGACTAAGTCACAAATTTTTTTAAAAATCTGATATGGGTTTATTAGTTAATCTTGAACAGAAACACTTAATATAATTAATATTTGTATATTAATTAAGAAAGTTTAAAATTTTTTTCTTTTCTTTTTCTTCGTCTTTAGTTTTATATATATATAGATATATATATACAGAGCTGTTTATATATAATTTGTATGGAAAATGTGAAGCCACTCATATATGATTTGTTTAAAGTCACATAAAATCCCGGTCGTTTAAGACATGCGGTTATAACAGATAGTTTTTTTTTAATGAAAGCGGTTGTAATCTGAGAGCCGAAGAACTGATTTGATGAAGAAATCGATGACATTGGAAATCCAAGTTTCAAAATATGAATTCTTGAACCCCTACGTATTAAAGTCAAAATTAATAATAGATATAGCTAAGAAGAACTGAGAAAAAGTTAGTTATGTAGCTTTCGGTGTTTCTAAAATATTTATTTAGTTTAAAATATTAATAAGTAACAGCGATTTATATGGTTAATATGTAACTGGAAAAAATTAACGAAAAGTTAATAAATTGAAATTGCATTTGGAATGGGTGGATTTGTTTCTTTTATCTTCTCATACTATTCGAAATTATAGTATCGTGGTAAAATACAAAATTTAATATAACGGAAGTCATATTATTATATATTCAAGGTATTCTTCAAGGTATTTTGATTTGGCAAGTATAGATTTTAAATTTTAAAAAACAAAAAAATTACTTTTTAATTTCAATTATCTGATAATCGAATCGAACAAATTTTGATTTTTCTTATTAATATCAAAAAAACGAAAGAGTACTCTTGCGTTATAGGTCATTTTAACTGTTTCAGTAGCATGCTTTTAAACGTGCCTTATAGACAGTAATTTGCTTTAATTAAAAATTTTACTTTTTTTGCTTTGGTTAAGATTAACAAATCAAATACGATGCAAATAATGTAAAATCCGCCGTTTGAATCGCGTTCAAATTGTCGAATTCATTGTCAGATAAAATGAATTTATTAACTATCCCCAAGTTTAAATAAAAAGTGACAATCCTTTCATTATGGGGCTGCCAATGTTGTTTTCAGGTCATTTCAAATATTCATTTACCAGAATGGGCGATAGTTATGTGCCTACCTTTGATATTCGATGAAATTATCTAATTGCTCGGTTGTTTAATGTTTTACATTAAAGCGATAGGAAGCGTAAGAAACGTATGATATCCTGCAATATCGACATAAACATGCAAATATTTAATCACCAGATGTACCACACATATATATATATATTTATATATACATGTAAGTAATTGATTTGCTTTTTTTTTAATGCTCATTCATCTATTCATGTATTAAATATTATATATATTAATTCTAACCAATTTAATTATATTAGTACTTCCTTTAACATTTTTCAGAGAAAATCTGTTAAATAACATTTTTAAACAAATAGAGAAATTTATAAATAATCGCAGATAATAAAAAAAAAAATTATTATCTGAATAAATGATCGAACATCATAATTCAATGCGATTATTGTAATTAATCTGTTTTTTCATAAAAAAAAGAATTGCGCTCGTTAGAGGAAGTGCTGTTGTGATCGTGTTTTATATTATCAAATTCATTGTGCTGTTTTTTTCGATTAAAAATTGAATTCATAAAATTTAGCTAATTAGAGTTTTAAATTAATTTAAAAGTTCTGAACTTATACATCAAGTTAGTTTATAAAAAATATTTAGAAAAAAAAACTTTTCTACATAGAGACATATTTCGTGTCAATAAAAATAAAAAAATATATTTTGTGATTTAACCAACTCTTCGGTAATTGAAAGACAGGATGAATTATATTATAAAAAAAAAAATGGCAGAATATAAGGTTTCTATAGCTTTAATCTGTTAAAGTCAGTAATTTTTTTAAGCCTAATTTTCACTTCAAAAGTTAAACTTCGTCTTAATATTAATTAGAGAAGCTATATATTCATCGCGGCGTTAGACTGTGCAATTCAAAATAGTGCAAATGTTTGGCATAATTACAAGTAAAGAGATTAATAAAATATTTTTTTATTTTTAATATAGTTTCATTCGTGCAAATCATTTACTTGCTTACATTCAATGATTATTTCTAACGTATATATATCCCATATCGATTTACAATAGTATTCTTATTTTTTTTCAATACATTTATTTCATTATGTCTGAACATAATATAACGGGTAAAACATTTGAATATATATTTAAGTTTTAAAAAAACAAGGTTTTTAAAAAATAAAGTGAAAAAGGTCTCTAGTAATAGTAATACAGACCTGGCCGGTACCTATCTGGGCTGGTGTAGTGATGGGGGTAAAGATTCCTCGGCGAGTATCCATACGTTTCACGAGATACTGGGTTATAACGATAACCCGGAGTGTTGATTCTGTCATGTGGATGAATGGGGTCGTCATAGATTGATTTTGAATGAGGCCATGTGAGTTCGGGAAATTCGGAAGTGATCAAAGGCCGGAAAATCCCATGGGGTCTTCTTGCCGATTCTGGAGCTCTCATATCATCGGTACCTTAAAAGAAAATATTAAGAAAGAATGAATTTATCGAAGATCTTCTCTTCTCTCGCAGAAACCATAAAATACTTGCTTACCTTTCAATGCCCTCACGTAGGATTGCCAGAATTTGGCTTTTCTTTGAACGGGCTCGTTTCGACCAATCATATCTAGATGATTCCTCAACATTTTCAGATATTTTCTGCCGGTAGGCGCCGATAACCTATCTATCAAGTTCGACTTTTGTACCTGTAATTATATCATTTTTTCTCATTTTGAAGGAGCATCGACCATACATCTTAATTATAATAAGCTAAAACTTCTTGATTTTTATAAATTGTAAAAGTTAAATTTAAAAGTCTGCAATGTTTCAAATTGATTTTTACTATTAATATATGGAAAAGCTGATGAAACAGATTATGAAGGGCTAATGGATATCTTCATACTCAATGGATACAATTACATAAAAGCTAAAATTTCCCTTCAAGTTTTCAGCGATAAATCGAATTTATATTCGAACTTTACGTCATACCGAATTTGCGAAATGTGTTGAAATTGGCAAGATTTTCGTAACAAAAATAATTGTTAATATTGCTCAGGAAACTACAGCGAAATACTGCGGGAAAATTTTCTGCTCGAAAAAATATGCAACTTCAATGTCGCTGGCTGTTTAATTTAACAAATCCGAAAATTCTAACAAGCGAAACCATCAGTTAGTAGGTTTGTTTAAGAAAAAATTGAAAGTAACAATATTATTAAATGTAACATGTTAATAATAATTTTCCTCTTCAATAAATATCTATTTCAAACTGGTTATTTGACCTGAGATTCGGTAAATTTTACATTCTTATTTTAATTTTTAATTAAATAATGTGAATGAAGAGTGGCTCTTTGCTTTTCAGACGATACTGCTAGACGGAAGAAGCTAGCTGTAACCCATTTAGGATGAATTCATGCAAATAAAATTGATTTAGATTTTCCTTTTTCTTTTGTTTACTTTCATGGGAAAGGGCCACTAAATGAAGCTCAATCATTTCCATCCTCTGCAATGAAAATGACAAATAAGAAAATTCAAATTTTCATTCAAGCTGTCGAAAGTTTGGAACATCTCTTACTTATTCTTGATTAATCTAAAATTTCCTTCACTAGGATGGTCCGCTCGTATTTCTGTGTGTTATGTGAACTCTAAAATAAATCGGTCAGGAACTCTAGATTCATGCGATCGCGCCATTTATATTTTGTGTGTTATTGTCCCGGAGATGATTTTATCTTTCACTTTAGACAACGGCTAATGAAAAATCGGCTGAAAATTGTACGGCGACTCGTCAAAATGAAAAAATTCACGTAGGTGAGGTAAATTGCGAAAATCGAAATTTCGAAAAACTGGCCTTTTCGCGTTGGAATTGTCCAAGGGCTTAAAAAAAGTGACTGAAACTGAAATTCAGAATAAAAAATCGATGTCATTGCCAAGTTCTTATTTCACTTTATTTTCCACAGCATTTTCACCTCTCGCACAGCATTTCACAATCAAATGAGAAAGGATCCTTTGGCGTAAATATTCATGGCTGCGGTTTCGAAAGCTCTTAGCGGCATCATAATTTAAAATGTATCGTGTTTGTGTCGGGACCAAGCGTTCGAGAGGAAGAACAATAAAAGGGAAATGCAGTTGGGTAATGTGCTAACTTGCCAGAACCTGCACGGGGGCTACAGCAAGCGGCCTTAGCCATACCACTGGAAATTGCTGCACCTCGGCCCGATTTAAACGGGTCGCGAATTATTTTTTATGAGCTTATAAGAAATTGTGTCATCGGCAAGGAATGCGCCAGGACACTCTGCCAAAGGCGTGGATCATCCGTTTAAATTTAGGAATTTGGGGCAGAAATCAGCAAACGGTGCTCGGTTATATAACGACCGAAAACCCATTGAAATTCTCCTTATTTCACGATGCGGACATTTTCTTATAATTCAAGCTTTTTACCTTGCGATAGAGCTCTTTCATCTATGGGCGGTCATTCACAGGGCCCGAATACCTTGAGTATACGTGGATCAACGTTCTTGGCACTTATAACCGAGATTCGGATTCCCTTTTGCTCTTTTGCACTCGAATCAAAAGCAAATTTCCATAATTCGGCTTCATAAATAGTGTTTAACACGAAGTTTATGATCAGAAATAGTTTAGTTGTTAGAATGCTCTCGATTTGGTTCTGCTTTCGCACGAGAGCTTTTAACTAATTATTTATAAATTAGCAAAGGGCTTTGAGCGTGAAAAAAGAAACCTATATTAATATATAGTATTACCTATTTCCTGTACGGTATACCATTTAAATAATGCTTCATTTCAGCACGTCTCTATGTATTTAACATAATATGATATGTTATAATTAATTCGCTAATAACAGTATAGTTTTACCCGTATAAAATTTACCTTATGGCTAAATGTATAAAAAAAATAAAAGTGAAGATTTTAAAAATAGCATATAACAGAAATTAAGATAGATGTAAATGTCATTTAAAAAAAAATTTGAGTAATTGGTCAAGAAAAATTTACTTTGATTTTTAAAATAATCTCTTTCACATTTTTCACTAACAATTTAGAACTTCCTTGGTCGTTATTTTACATAAAATATTCTGTTATTAAAATTTTCCTGCATTGTATAAATAAAAATGTTTGTAATAAAGCAACAGGATTAAAAGTTTTGGTAAAATGTGAAATACCTCCCGACTGGCAACTATGATGTGACAAAATAACATGAATTAAAATTTTTCATTAACCTCATTATTTTTCCCATAACTGTGCTTATATTTGATAAGTATATTATGAATTTTCATCTGTTTATTTTTTTGAAAATTTAACGAGTTAAATTACAGGTTAGAGTTACGGAACACTCTCTGCTGTAAAACTTGCTGCGGTTTAATCTAAAAATATCCTCGAAATATTTTGGGAGAGCATAAAAAGTGAATGAAAAAAGATAAATAAATCTCCGATCTTTTCCCGAAGATCGAGCTAAGCTTTCTTTTGGCAACTTTTGCCATTTCTCTTTTTCATTCCGCATTGATCGAAGTTGGAATTTCGAATAACATAAAACTCTGCAAACGAATATATGTATTAATACACAAACCCGAAAAGATTTTAAATTCCTCTCGGAAAAGACTCAAATTTCGAAAAAAGAATTCATTCAAACCCTCGCAACGTGATGGACAAATCGACGGTCAGCTTTTCAGGGTCCCACATTAAATGGTCGACTTTTTTAATTTCAATTCATATGCGACATGAATCGCTGCAGCCTGCGGCAGAACTTACCTTCCTTAAATCCCAACCCAGCAAATGATGATAGGATCTCCGCAGAAATCTAGCGCACTACTGAGCCGTCGTCCGCTGTTGGTAGAGCCAAGAATAGATCGCTTTCGCCTTCCCGGGAGATTTGCATTTCGTTACATGATGATTATCTGCTGTCCCAGGCCGAAAAGTAACAACTCCAATCTTTGTAAGGCTGTGTCAGACAATTTCCAATTAAACCTGTATATGTGTATTCACATATATAATCTATCGAAAATTTAAAGTCTGTCCGGATCGAATAACTCTGCTATTTACTAAAAATTCAAAATTCTTTGTCGTTCGCATAACATCGTTCTTTTTCGCACAAAAAATATCACCAATTTAAATATGATTTTTTCTTGCAAATAAAAGATTTTGCATTAAATTGTTCTTTTAAGTATAAATATTTGTTTAGTACTCAAAAATCTGACGGAGAATGTGTTCGGATCGCTATTTAACTAATTAATGGAACAATGTAGAATGCAAAAGATATTTGCGTAGGGCAATTTAATAATTCCCATTCTTTATTCGACTTCGAACAAATAACGCAGAAGGTAGTGGATAAATGGGGAAAATAAAAAATGTTTTAATTATGTATTTCCTTAATTTATATTTTTCTTATATGCTGTGCTAATGTTTGTAATGACATATAGATACAGACATATATAGCATGTCTTTAATGTTATATTTTCACAGTTTTCCTAATGTATTGAGTTTCCTTACGTTCGGGTAATGAAAAACAAAGTATTTTGGAGTTGAAAGGTTGTAAATTTCGGCCCGTTCTCACAGGGACGAAAATAACTTTAAAAAACTGAAAAAATCGCGCCTTCTGCCTTTTGTTTACGCGTTCTTAAATTGACGTTTTAATTCTGCAAGCCAAATGCAAAATTTAAATTTAAAAAATAACGAGCAAAATCAAAACCTTTTTTTTTATCGAAGGGATACCTCCGGGCAATAGAGCGGCATTTGAATCTGCACGGGTAATGTCAAAACCGAAACAGACTGAAACCCCCCCGGTGGAAAAATCTTCGGGATTCATACGAGCTCCCAACCGTGGGCCCTCGCTGACTTCCATCCCGTCCGGAGCTCGTCGATCCCATAATTAAGTCGCGCTTCCACAGGACCGCGGGATCGTGTCTTCAGACGGGCTCGGAGCAGCCGAATCAGTCTCCTTGGAAGCAGTCAAACCACCCCAGCCTGTAAATGCCACGGAGACCCTCAGCATGAAACCTTCCCTCGACAAATCTTCAGTTGCAGTGCGATACGTCTCCAAGTAAACCCGCAAGTCGGTCTAGGAACGCGATTGAGCAAAGGAATCGGTGCTCGACAGTGCTCGAGAACATTGCGAACTTTTTTTTTCTCTTTCATCTTGTTTTGTTGCACGGAATTTTGCAAAAAGTTGCTCTCGATGCGTTTTCCACACCTCATTCGCTCCTATCTTGGTCGAAATCTTGCTAAGTATCCGAACCCGTTAAAACCCACTCGACGAATCTCCTGTTGGTTTAGATTAACTCACAAGTTGAAGTTGTAAAAGTCAAGGAATAATGTATTAGGTATTGAATCAAGAATTTTTTCTTCATCTTTAATATGAAGGTGGGACGGGAAAGAAAAGAACTGGATTCTTGTTTTATTTTTAAACAATTAAATAGGTCGCCGTGATTTACGGCGAAATTATCGGATCCACTAACGCGATATTTTTTTTTTATAACAGTATTTGTTTTTCAAAAGTTGGAAAAATTATTAAATGGAATTAGGTTGTGCGGAAAATTGGCAGTTTCAAAAATCGTGACGCCATTAGTGAAAAGTAATTTCGTTCGCTAACAATTTTCATTTTGGAGGTGACCTTTTGGTGTAACCTCGTAAAAAAACTTGCCTTTTCAAAATGAATATTCCAACGTCCTTTTTCTTAGATCGCGAACTGTCATTTAATAATACAGCCGAATTATTTGTACATATAGCGATTGCAGAAATTGGCAGCGGAATTCATGAACCCCAAAGCAAGGTTTTCAGTTTTTTTCCATTCATATCAGGAAACAACAAAATTCAGTGAAGGTGCACGGATACGTAAAATTTTATAAAGCTCTTATTTTTCATTTAATTTATTAATACAATACTTTTAGTTTTCACATCTAACGACGTACATCGTTACATCAAAATGCTATACCATTATACAATTAGAATTACAGAAATATTCAGTGGTTAAATGGCTTTTTCAATTTTAAAGTTCTATTATTATGGCCATTAAATTTGAAAATTTAACATTTTTATCTTCTATGCTAATAATGGATTTTTCACATTGTTCTTTCGTATTATTCGTTTAGCAAATATTTAAAGGCGAAAAAACTTATAAAAAATACTTAATTTACGAATTTTGACGCCTCTAAATGGTTCGGGATTTCTTTCACTTCACATACCTAATGAGAATTAAGAGAAACAGTGAGAAGTATTCGCATTTCATTAGGTTCCAGATGATAAAAAAAAAACCATAAACGAATGAAACTAAATCGTTTATTAAATGATTTGAGACGATCAATCACTATTCAAGGCATCATTTGTAAAATAAAAATTTGATAACGAAAAACTAATAAATGCGTTTTTCGAAAATAAAAATTATCGTTCAATTAGTCATTATAATAAAAACTAAGCAAGAATAATTCCTTTGTTTAAACTAAATTACGTAAAAAAAATATATTGACAGCACTCTCAAAGAACTGAACTAAGTAATAACCGATAGGGAAAGGTGACGATGAATGTTTGAATATGATTGAATTTCAATAAAAATGTCTTGAAAAGCATTTATAAAAAAATTGACAATACATTCAAAAGTATTCTTTGAAGTACTGTTTGACATTACGTGAAAAGTAAATGTATAAATTATAGCTACGAAATCCAAATTATACTCAATGTTTGCCATAAAATATTATGTAGACTAAAAAAAAGCCGCATTCGTAGATTTGCTTGCTTTATTGTTTGATAATGGCCAATAAATTTCAGTTTTCCCATCAACAGTGAATTCTCATATGATCCTAACATCAACTCAAAAATAAATCTTACCTTTTAAACACTATAAGGTGCGACAATATAATCTTATTTGACATATAATGGTAGCCCTACTCATTGTTTCTTGGATATTAAGCCACTTTAACATTTCTCAAAAATTAAAACATTTTCTTTCGATTTCAAAGGTTCTGAACCCATGTCAGCTTCCCGTCTTTATCTGTCAAAATTTTTTTCATTTCCTTCATTTGTTTAACGTGGCTTAATATCAAAAGAACACAAATAAGTCTAATGTTACAATAAAAAAAAAAGTGCCGCAAACTTAATTCAATGATTCGTTTTAGCGTATTTAATAAAATCTAATTCATAACATTTAGATGGAAAGATATGGCATTTACAAGAGTATTTCGGTGATTCAGTTGGATTAAAAGGGTCATGAAATAATTCCTTGCACAACAATACGTTCCAACATTAAAATGTTCAATAATCTAGCAAATCGTATACAAAAATCAATTATTTGTCATGGGTAGTAGCGGGAGTATATTTATTTTCTCACCGTCGTTCTGTTTAATTGAAATGACTTTTTGAGTTGCGAAAACTTCTAATGGGCTTTTATAGACGCTTTTAGTACAACAAAGAGCGCAATTTTTCCCAATTTCTCCTTTTTTTGGAAATTTATATTTCCTATAATTTCGCTATTTAAAATATTAAATTAATGAAATATTATAAAAATTAAATTAGAAATGTCAGTTTACAAACGCTTTGTGGACTTTTTATAAATTAATGTTAACATGTACGAAACAAATTTTACTTTCTTTCGTCGAAAGCTCTTAAATTTTTGTGATGAATCTGGTCGAACTGTTCACCAATTTTCATCCTTTTCTTGATCAAAAAAAAGGATCATTCAGTTTTTAACGGAATTCTTTTACTCTTCACATTCTCGATAGAAATACAAATTGTACTCCAAAAATGCAGCTCCCAGACCACTCTTTAAATCGCAAACATTCTGGAAATGGAAAAAAAGAAAAAAAAATTAGTTTTTAAAAAGAATTAGATATATCTTATGACATAAAGTTCTCAAAATTTTATATAACAAAATACCAGTTCGAATTACAAACCATCTATCTGAGGCTAAACTTAAAATTCACTTCTTTGGAGTCTTACAACTTAAAACTTTGGGTCTTACTCACATCTTTTCGTTCGTAAATAAGCGAAATTCTGTACTTGATGAAAACAGAAGAGTAATTTGAAATGTCTACATAAAAAGTATTGGCCGAATCCGCTAAATCATAATTAAAAATATTTCTTTTCTGACAAAAGCTTTCTTGATTGTGGACAATTTTCTCGCATGACATTACTTTGCTTTCGTGTTTCAATCTGCGAATAAAAAAAATTTCATAAAAAACATTTCAATTAACAAAATGACAGGCAAAATATTTGGTGACTTAAGCACATCAATATTGAGCGATATATGAATCAATTGTTATGCATGGTAACTGTTATAATGGGAAAAATATTTAATAACCTATGAAAAAAACAATATCGGTTTTATAGCACAATAAGATTACAATATTGACTCTTATGTATAAAACTAAACGTTATACAATATAATCCTGAAGATTTTACTCAAAAGCGAAAAAATCATATGACCAAACTCAAATGTTTGCTATTATTTCGCTATATACTTTTATTAAAGGATCATAAAGCTGCATTCGAATAAGTATATTGGCAATTTATAAAAAAATCACTATTATTAAAGGAGCTGATAAAAGTTATTATCCCTTGATTATCTTACTATTATAAAATATTTGAAACTCACTGGAACTGAACTGCTACATATTCATCCGCTAAATATTTGCTCAAAGGTATGTGATAGGTTAAATTGACTGAATTTCTATCCAAACAATGAGTGTATTCGCTGTTAGAAAAGGCGCAAAATTCAGGACCGAGGGTCTGATTGACATTCGATGCGATTATACTTATCAAAATCCCATTCTCGTTGTTCCACCAGCCATCTACAAGATTTCATGTTTGAAATTTATTATTCATATTATTTACTTCTCATCCTGGAGATATAGAGCTGTCCCTGTTTACAGTCTCTTCGTGTCATTTAAGTGTAAACATTCAGTTATAATGTTTTATCGTAAGTCTAAATACAAAAAAATTTTTTTCTGAGCTAATTCACTTTATAAGGATTACAGATCCAAACGCTTAATATTAATAAATAAACCGCATTTAGATCATATTTATATAAGTAATTGATTCAAAAAGGTAAATTTAAGTCAGTAAAATTTTGATTGCAGAATATAATGCTTTCCAAAGCGAATTATTTTTACGTTATAGATAAAATGCAATTTTGAAATAACATGGTTTTAAACATAACATTTATTATATAAAAATAATAATTTAATAAAGTAAGAAATAAATTTAAATTGAATCGTTTCGAATGATTCAATCGCAACTGCTGAAGTTAAAAAGATATCTGGGGCGGTCTTGGGCTGCAAAGAAAAGCACGCGTTGGTTTACAATACAACATATTTAAAAGGTGAAATATATAATCTTTAAATAAATCTTTGAATAAATAATAAATCTTTAAATAAAAAACGTGAACCGTCAGAACTCCAACGCACCATTTTGAATTTCATAATTACTGTTTTCCTCGTTTAAATAATCGGGATCTCTTTTCTTTCGTGATAAGATGTCATCATTCACTTTTTCTGCATTTCTTTTTATGGACTTTTTCAGGGTCTTTGATCTGTTTGGACCCTCTTTATTAAAATTTAACTTCTTCCTTCCCTCGATGAAATTTACATCTGATGCGGATGAAGGATTTTCTGCAACTAATTTTATCAAATTTGTATAACAAATTGAATAGCTCGTTAAGCTTTGCTTAATATTAATTTTCACCAATACGGGTTTACCATCATTAGTTTTGCTGGAATGCACAAATGGAAGCGAACCATCTGCCAGAATCGGATTATCCTGAATAAGAACGATTTTCTTCGTAGTCGAGCCTTCTTCGGTATTTTCATTAGATGACGCACTTTCACTGGGACAGCAGTAAGACTGAAATACATTGAGTATATTATAAAAGCAGAATGATTTAGAAAATGTTTTTCCACTCTGTAAAAAAATTTAAAATTTGATTTATGCCTTTATTTTGAATATATTCCCTTAAATTTAAAAAAAATAATTTAATACTAATCATTTTATAATAAATGTTTCTCTCTATATTTGAAATTTGGTACTTAAAAATATTTTAAATTAGATGGAAATACTAACAGGACATAAGTTTGAATCGCTATCCAAATAAGCATTTGACGATCCCACAGTGCCGCATTCAGGAGGTCTACCCAGGATGGGAAATTTTTGCGGAGGAAGAGGCGAAGATTCTAATTCTATCAGGTCCAAGCCGGAATCTGCTTTAACCGTATTCTTTGAGTAGCTGCAAAAAAAACCATTTTCCGATAAATATTTTCAAATTCACAAAAATTATCAATCAAAACGAATGAAATTTTAGAAATATTATCACACATATATACAGTCAATAGACTGATATTAATTGTTCTACATTATTTTGAAAAAATTTTTATTTATATTCAAGAAATCGAAATTTTAATTTTAAAAAACTGATAAGAGTTAAGGCTTACAATAGGGAAAGGCAAATTACCTATAGCTGATAGGCGATACTTTGGTAGTTAGTTTATTTTTATCTTTATAATGGTACTCTTTATGAAAACCAGATGAATAGGTTCTGTTTCTATTGTGCAAACTTCTTATGGTGGTAGAATATACTTGATGTCGCAAACTCCCTTCGTCCCTAAAATTGGAAAAACTTGTTTTGTTATAGATAATTTTTCCTTTGTTTTTTAAATATATATCTATATATATTATATTTTTTCAGAAGTACAAAATATTTTATATATATATATATATATGTTTACACATATATGTTGTTATATTATTACACATGTATATTTGTCATTACACTAATGTAAATAGCGTATAGTTACCATTGTAAACAATATTATAAATATATTTATAAATATATATATAAATATTATTACACCATTTTTTTCATATAATTTAATTTCAAAGCTATAAACAAAAAAGTAAAAAGGAAAGGAACAATAAAACAAACATTTGTTTTATTATGTTATATATACTATATTATAAATGTAAATATTTACACTCATAAATGAGTGTAAGGACTAGAACACTCATGGTTATGTAATGGCCAACAAAGAACAGAATTTTTATAAGAGTTGTAATGACCCTTACTACAATTATATCTTTTATATAAGAAGAGTTTATATTTTTTTACATTGTTAATCTATCTGAATCTCTCCCTGAATCAACTTACCATAAATTTTCACAATACAATTCTTCTCCATAACTTACGATTAGCAAGACAATGCAAAGATTAAAATTAATTAATTAAACTTTTTTTTAGAAAAAAAGTGAATACAAATAAATTCAGTTTGAAATTACATTAACAACAGAAAATATAGATTATATGAAGTTATCTAATAAATATAATTACCTATAAAAATTAGATTTTTTTTGTACTTCTAAAAAGTACAAAGTGGCCATCGCCACTAAGCACACAGCTAACATCAGTACAATAACAGCTATTGCAATGTATATTGACTTATTACTGCAAAATCTGTGATTGGAAAATAATTTGCTATTATTTATTATTTCACTTCCCTTTCCATTAGTGATTTTTAAAGATGGAATTTTGGCAGATGCTAAAAAAGTAAAATCGATTACGTTAAAAGAACAATTTAGAAATGTGAAAAACAAGTTTTAATGAAAGTAAAAGGTCTGCCAAATAGCAAATAAATTATTACTTATTTTTTAAATATTTCGTAACAATTGTGTTGCCTTCAGAATTATATATAAAATACGTTTTCTCGTAAAATAAATTTATTCCCATTTAATGTATTGGTATTTAATTATATGTATTTAACTTATTGTTTAGATTGATAATAATCTAGTTATTATGCATTATTGTAACACAGATAACAGACATTGGGAAGCTAACAGGAACTCATAAAGCTCATATAATTACTCATAATTAATTTTTTTTCAGAAATAAGAAACATTTTCACTACATAAAAATAATTACTAGTAAATATTTTCTTAAACTTCTTAGAAGAATTATTAGAAAAAATATTAGAATATCCATTAATATAATATAAATTATTTCATGGGATCCATATAAATTTTCTCCTTCGCAATGATGTCTCTTTTACATTAATATTCCTTTTAAATTAAAACGCTTTTAACATTCATTGCTGAAAAATATTTTAAATGTTAACCTACCGGTAGACACACTTGAACTTGATTTAAGACTATCCATTTTTTTTAATTTTGCAAGTTTTCTGTTCATTATTTCAACTTGTTCTATTCTTTTTCCTAGATGATCAGTCACTTTGGATAGCTCTTTAACAGCTCCAATATTTTCCATAAATAAACGCTCCTACAAAGTAAATCAGATAACAAAAATCAATCTGCCTAATAAAGTATATATAGATTTGTCTTTGAAACTTTACATATTTTTATTATTTCTCGACCATATAAATAAAGAGAGTCTTAATTCAACTAATAAAGATGCAGATGCAGAAGAGTTCAAAGACAGATAGATTGATTCAGCTTGATTTAGATTTATTATTCTTGATTCAGTGATGACGACTTAACATGACATTTAAAAATTTAGTCAGATAAAACTATTAAGTACCTTGTTTACAACTAAAAAATTTCGAATAATTTCTCCATCAGCAAGAATAATGTCACCACCAGGACGCACGGCATCAGGAAGAATAGCTTGAATTTCTTGTGCTATAACACCGGTATCTTCTTTAATGCCCAACTCTTCCGCGAATTGATTAGTGTATCTATATTTAACTACTCTAATTTGCTCTATATTTCTTAACTGTTCTCTAGTATTGCACTGCAAAAATAATATATTAAATGCAAAATTTCAAGGTAATGAATAAAAATAATTTATTCGATGTCCTTAATTCGAACCGTTTATGAGTACCAACCTCTTCAACTTCGAATTTTGCTCTTAAATCACTGGGCTGAACAATATGTCCTGTAACTTTCAAGTTTCCGTGGACCACAAGAGATTCATCCGGTCGATCCGTATTGATTCCTACTCTGCCGGCATGATAAATAGACTCCGAAGTGTGACCTTTCTGCCAGCATAATTCCACGTCCGATTCAAACTGCCCCGGATTCGAAGCCTAATGTTTAACAATTGTAACGTTTCACAATTGTTTTGTCAAACAATTACTCATAGTAAATCTGTAAAACTTACCCTTACTATGATTCTTTCAGAAGCATGAGATACAATTGGATAATTACTGTCGCATGTGTGTGCGTGCAGTCCAACAACTAAGTAGAAATATCTCTGATCCGGATTGGGCTTTCCTTTTTTCCGCATGTTGTTGGATGTGGTTTCGGAAAAATGCAACCTTCCAACGGTCACCTTTGTTACTTGTTCTCCTTGAAGCTCGACTCTGCAATCAGCCATCATCACCATCAATCGTTAATTATCATCAAATTTTTAAAATTTGGCAATCATTGGCATTACTTACAGAACCGGATGAAATGGCTTTTTGCTGCGATCACTCTGAGACTGTTCGACTTTTATAGTCTGCGTTGGAGATTCAACTTTCACCCCGTAGAAATGCAAGTAAAAACTTGAAATTTTCTTCAGACCTTCTGGAGTTTTGACGAACTGAGCATCCCCCAATAATTGCGTATGGCAGGTGATCTAAAAGAAACGGTCTCAAATGCCATGATTTCGGTGAACCTTCATTAATGGTAATCAACTTTAAATTTTAAATCCTTTGCCTACCTGAAAATGATTTTTCTTCTGGCAAACGAAAGCATCATCAGCATTGGAAAAATTGAACCCTTTGTCTGCATCGACTCTGTAATGGGGCACTAGACTGCAAAAAAATCAAATCGAATTTTGACTTTTTAAAACTCTAAGTAAAATTAAATGATAAAAACGATAATTTTCTGCCCTTATCTGTTTAGAAAATGTCAACATAATTCACCTGGATAAGTGAAGTCTAATAAAGCCATAGTTATTTATTTTAACTAATATATAATTTATAAAAATGATAATAATTTATATATATTATAATATATAATTAATAATAATTAATTTATTAAAACTTTTATATCCATAGTTTCTCAATCAATAATCATGCAAGTTATTTGTTTAATAAATTTTTGCAAATATTATTTTGTGATTCATAAGTGAGGGAAATACTCACAGTTCCTTGAGGTTCTGATCACATAATATGTGCCATTGGTTTTGCTGGAAAGGTTGAAATCTGATACACTGATAACTGGATTCTGAATAAACATTACCGTCCACGTTGTACTCCTCATCGATCATTCCAGGTTGACTCGAATTAGAATCCGGCGACAGATCTAAAATTGAACCCAGAAGTGGCTTTTTAATTCGTAAATTTCATATTTTTAAACTCTTTTTCTTGGTTTTTAAAAGACAATGGTAGAATTACCAATGTTAGCTTCCGATTTCTCCTGCTTAACGTAAAGAATGGGACCGCCTCCGTTGGTTGTCACATCTTGTGAAAGTTTCCTCTTTTTCGTGCCATTCTGAAGGCTCGAGTAAATGTTGGGAATGTTTTCATTGCCTTTAAAAAAATCAAATCAATCTTTTTCCATATACAAATGAAAAAAAAAATTATTAAGAAACGAATAAATATGCAGCGAATAAACGTGAGCATTATTCTATTTACATTTACTCAAAGAACATTTCGTTCCTCAGAAGTTGAAGAAAGTCCTTACTTACCTCCACCTTGATTGACTGCCGTCGATTGTCCACCGTTCGGGACGCTGGATGACGGCGAAGAACGTTGGGGTGACTGAGTAAGTAGAGCCGAATTTGTAGGCGAGTGTAACAATTGTCCGTTGTTATTTTGATTCATCAACACCGAACCTCCGATGTTGGAGTTAAGCACACCGACTGCCGAACTTAAAAGAGGACTCGAGGTACTTATTAGTTGATTTTTATTCGACAACTGTCCTTCCCCATTCAAAACCCTGTCGGAATTTAGAAGCTGAGAATCCGAATTTAATAAGATTGCAGTGTCATTGCGTGAAAGCAAAATCGCATCTCTTGTAGCATTTCCATTTAGTAAATTTGTATTTGACGAATCTCGGTTTAGCAAAAGAGAGTCGGCCCGATTTCCATTACTCGTAGAGTTTAATACTGAAGGACTGGCCGTCAATAAAGGCGTCAGTACAGAATGCTGGATGAGCATTGGTTCACATTGCACATGAGACGGAGGTAGAGAATGAACTTGAGGATGCTTCAGTGTTATATGAGAATGGTGATAAAGTGGGGTTGGTGATGCGTGAAGAAGAATTTCTGGTTGATTCACGGTGTTAGGTGAACTTTTTTGATCTGTAAAAAAAAATATATATACACTAATATAATTTATTATTCTTTTTTTTAACCAAGTCAAAAGATGATAATTCTTATGCAAGCAGCATATCTCGTATGATATATTCTTTTATAATATTATTGTTCTCGAAGCTATTACGTATAGAAATTGTCTAACTACAAATGCAAATGCATATTTAAAAAACCAAAGTTTGTCAATTTTAAGTCAGTGCCTGTGTAGTCCTTGTAGATATGTAAAATATAATAAAACACTTACTTGGTGAATGTTTTCCTCCTCCTTCTTGTTGTGGTGAATATGGTGGTTCTGATCCCGAATCTGGAGGACTTTCTGGAAGATTGTGTCTAGGTGAAAAATTAATTCCGATATTAGTTCACTTTGATTCAGTATTGTCCATAATATAGATGGCTAGTCAAAATATCTGTAAGCGGGAAATCTGGATATCATTAATTTTTTAAAAATTTATGACAAATTTTAAGATCATATTATAAACTGAAGAATTAAATAAGAAGAACTGAATACTTTTGATGATATATTAGTTTCGTTTAAGAATGATGAGCTCTTACCCTTTATACATTAAAAAAATTTTTTTTGTCATCTTCGGGAAAGAATAACATGCAAGACAATCATATGCAATAAATGTTAAATCCGTATACATCAATACAAATATAAGAACAGCAAGAGTTTAAAGGAGGAATTCTAAATTAATTATTTCCCTTTTCTTTACACATGTTTTCACAGGTTATCTTGTATATTCAAAGGCAGTTGCAGTTATTCGATTTGCCATAAAATTGTTCTAATTTCAATTTTTTTATCCACTTATATTTTCAATAATTAATTGTATGCACCAAAAATCAAATGAAATTCATATCTTCTTTAAGAAGTAATGATCAGCAAGTAACGCAAAAAGTTTCTTATATCAAAACAGTGATCTATCACTTATTATTAATAATTAACAAAATATGAAGCATTTTAAGTTAGTAGCTTAAGAATCGAAAAAATGAACGATGCATTTGCATATCAATCAAAACTTACGAGTGCGAGCACGAAGAACTTGTAATGACCCCAGAAGGCTGAAGTGTTAGTCTGGTGGCACACTGTTGGTGCACACCGTCCTCCGACTGAGTTTCCACCACCAAAACCGTTGTTTCCCCTGTCTGAGAACGGCCCGATTCATTTTGGCCCAAAGTATCGACAAAATACCTGCATAATACAAATCATGTCCACATCTACTGGATTTTAATCTACAAATCATGCGATGCCCTAAATTTTCATGCAACTTCTTATTGTATTTGATTATTTTCTCATTATTTTTAGTTATGCTTTTTAAGAAAGTCAAGTTAAAAATGCGCACAAAATTAAAATATGTTAAATTAATATTTAAATAAATGATACATTATAAATTTAAAAAAATATCGTTTAAAACGATCTAGTTTTATTTGCAAAATCAAGGATCGCTTTCATGAATTTCAGAGAAGTTAGTCGTTCATTGCATATATACATGTGTTTTCGTTTATCATCCCTCAACGAAGTAAAGAAAACAATTAGATTTCCCTTATGAAATCAATTACGGCGATTCAAATGCAATATAATCAAATTAATGTAAATAGTAGTTACCTTCGCAGGGGAAAAGGCGAAAACGAGGGTAAAGAGAACGGGCCATTTATCCCCATGTAGAAAGAACAAGTGCAAATGCTAGCAACATGCCGCTAATCGATGGAAGTAAAACATAATTTGTTTAACAACGATCAACTCGTGATAAATGAGTCAAATTCACCTGTTTCACGGATCAGTGAATGTTCTCGTGTACATTATGGATTAAAGGAAAGCTTTTACCAGAGAGATTGCCTTTGTTCCCCCTACTTTGACATTGCCTACATTCACACGATTGCTTTCATGTGAAATCATATAAATAGGAACTATTTACTTGATTATGAAGTTAAAAAAAAATTAGATTTATCATAAATATATATTCGCACTCCGCAAAATTCATCAGATTTCTAATGTTAAGAACAGCTGGATTGGGTGACGGAAAATGTATCCCATAATATATGGAAAGATAATTTTTTTCAGCAGATGAATCAATATTCTTTTAAGTAATGCAAATTGATGATTATCTTCATACTTTGATGAATTTATACTGCGCATTTCCTGTATGTTTAATTCTATTATCAAGCATTAGTTACAGCTGAAATTTGGTAATATGGCTTGCTCTTTTTTCTGTTTAGATCGGACATTTTTTTCAGACGCTTACGGCGTTACGCTTTTTGTAATATTTGCATATAAAGTAACGTGATTTGTAAGATAGTAAAAATCGTCCCTCTGCACGTTTAGTTCATATTTTTTAATAAATTACTTTAAGGTATTTCATGATGTTATTTGCTTTTATCAGAGCAAATAATACATGAGAAACTTTTTTCATGGAATTTTTTTTGAAATAGGAATTAATGAATATTCCAAATTTTACATTGAGTTTCTCATTCAACTATTATAAAATGGCCGCGCTGTCTAATATTCTCTTTTCTTATTTATGGGACATAATTTTAATAATAAATCTCCATATTAAAGTTTGGGTTTTTCCAGTTTGCGATGGTCAGTTTTCATGGACTGCCCAAAAAATTTACATTTTTTAAGGGCGAAATTTGAAATGCGAAGTTAAATGGGAGTATAGCGTAAAAATCGACGATTATAATCATTCCCATTTATAACCTTAACGGCAGAAAAATTCTGAAATCGAAAATCATTTAATTGAGTAGAATAATGAATATTTTATCATATAAATTCAGCTGTTGATTTCCCATCTGTTTTCATATGTAAAAAAGACGTCGTAAAATAAGCCGCAAATCAAAAAAAAAAAAATAAAATAAAATAAAATTTCTGCAGTATTTAAAATTAGTTAAAACTTCACAATTGCATTTGCAATTCTCAATTTATAATTCTCCATTCTGACTTTAGGGTGAAAATATTTGAGTTTTCGATTTGAAATTATGAACGGGACAAGTTATGAATATACTAAATTACTTACGCATTTCCGTTTCCGCTATCATCATTTATGAAATCTTCTAGTTGACTGAAGTCCAGGGCTTCATTGTCAATTCCACCGACGAAGTCATTTCTTCCTGTGAAAAAAAAATCATTGCACAAATAAGAGTAAAAATGCTCTTTGAAAGTTAATGGCTATTGATTAATTTAATAAAAATAAAAATAATTTTAAACTGGAAAAAAAATTATTTTTACTCAATCCACGGATCTTATTGGAAACGTTCTCTTTAAATCTTTGGATCATACCAGTGCTTATATTCATTGAATTACAGTGGATCATCATGTACAATTGCTAATTGTTATTGACCTGTGCTTTATGAAACCTTATGAATTGTAACGTATTACTTTTCATTTTCGAATAAATATTCAAAAAAATTTATTACGAATATAAGGAGTTTATATTAATATTGCGCCATATTTGTCTTATATTATAAATTTGCTTCGTATTAGCAGGAGATGCTTATAGTTCTCCATAATGAGAATTAATTAAAAAGGTTCGGTTATTGTTCCAGATTAACATTTAAAATTAAAAACCATTCTAGATTTTTACGCGTGCGTGTAATATATATATGCTTAACTGGCGGCAAAACAATTTTGGTTTTAGCATCCGCAAACTTTATTGATTTTTTCTGGAAAACTGATTTTTCACGGAAAAAAAATATCATCGTCTCCTTGAAGATTTTTACGTAGTTTTCTGTGTTAAGATGTTTACCATTTTTCAAACCCGTTAATAACGAAAAATATTTGCTGAATATATTTAATTACTTCGCCGTGCAATGCATGTTTATTCTTCACAGTGTCTAAATCCATAAACTACATTTATTCCAAATTATGGTGAAGATGATGAATATGCCCCTTTTTGCAAAATGTAAATAGGAGAACATTCGGGCAAATCAAGGGGGAAGAAATTAAGGAACTGCGCGGGCTTCAAATGCCTGCGTTGTAGAAAAAATATGGCGGAAATTCAAAAGAACCAATCCTAATGCAGCATTTACCGAGCGATCAACAACGGGCGTGGTTTATTCCCAAAATTTCCATTGGGAAAATAAAAAGTTCGCATTTTGAATGGTTAAGATGAAAAATTTTCTTTTCAAATTAAAGGCAAATTATATTTTTAAATCAGTCCGATGTAACATGCAAGAAATCGATGATTTTCAAGTATTCTGAGGATAGTTAAATTCTAAAATTTTATTTCCTTTCATTCAATAAAAATGTCTGGGAAAACAATATAAAATGTGAATTGCCATAAATATTTTTATATTATTACCGACTTAACTTCTGTTCTCATTAATAATATTATAAATTTGGATGTGTGTATATAAAAACTGAATTAATAATACCTGTGCAATTTCACCTAGCCAAAATATACTATAAGAGGGGAATAAATTGAATTACATTCAAAATCTGTAACTTTTAAATTGCATTGCGCGAGCATATATATATCTTAAGTATAATGAAAACTATATTTACATTTATGACACTCGAAAAATTAAGCAATATATATTATAGATTTTCGAAATAAAGTAAATGAATTATTATATATGTATCCGTGGGAGATATATAATATGTAAGTACCGTTTATCTAAAGTCAGGGAAATATTACCCATAAGAAATATAAAGAATTGATGACCTGAAGATGTGACTTCATCGTCAATATTTATTGTAGATGTTGC
Source organism: Ricinus marginatus (assembly GCA_028565995.1). NCBI lineage: Eukaryota > Metazoa > Arthropoda > Insecta > Psocodea > Ricinidae > Ricinus > Ricinus marginatus. The sequence continues at coordinate 68,277 of JAOWBB010007605.1, forward strand.
ATATATTGTATATAATGACTTAATCAATGTCGGTAATTTGTGTATGCGTTCTAAAAGTGAATATTGCAGGGTGAAATCAACGAAAAAAAATAACAAGAAAAAGATACCGTTTGTTTTGTGTTATTAATTATTAACGATTAATCATAAAAGTAAATATTATATATTATATACATTCTTTCATGTGAAACACAAACATTCAACAAAGTGGTAGAGTTTGTCACGGTAGACTGATCCAATAGCTTCACACGTGTAATTTGCCTCCCACATTAATCATTATTTTCATAATTTCATATTTCTATCGTAATATTTCACAGTCAGAGTATTCCTGGGGCTCATATAATTATTTTTAATAAAGATTAAAAGTAAAACTTTATGGCTATTTCATCTCGACACATCTGCTGTAATGCCAACAAAGTAATAGCAAGGAATGCTTTGAAATAAAGTACTTGGGAACTACGTTTTCAACGTTAACGGTGTTTGTTAATTAACTCTTACAAGAGACCAGGTCTTAATTCAAAGAGATATATCTATGGGAAAACAGAAAGAGAAGAAACGAAAGATTGAGGTAACTTTGGGAAAAATAATGATGGTTTTTCGAAAAATTTTTCATAGGATGGCCGTCATAGAATGAGGCTTCATTTTAGTCTGTAAAAAGAGCTTCAAATGGTTCGGTTTTTGATGTCCTCGACGAGTGGAAAACATCGGATATGAAAAGAAGAAAAATTTTATATAACAGCTAAATGTATAGAATATTCCTAACAAAAGCATAATGTCCATGAATATCGATCAAACTGCGACCGAACGAAAAGATTTCGGTCGTTAGTAAATCACGCAACACAAATTAACTAAACTTTGATTTGACGAAATTTCTTGGCATTAGTAATTACCAAAAAGCTCTTCTTGGCCACGAAACTGCTCCGCATAAAAAACTTTGGATTTAAAATGGAAGAGAACAAAATTTTTTTAAACTAATTAATTAATTTTTGGGGAATTGCCGCAAACCAGAGTCATTAAAATTACTGAAGAAAATATTTATTGTTTTATGTCTCCTATTGAATAAAGAAGAAAATTATCGATCTCATTAAAATTTCTATGCATATTATTTAAATTTTTTATGTTTTTTTTATATATTTACATATTTAGAACATGTTCACCCAAAACCAGAAAACGGATTACTCCTTATCTGTGTATTGTAAATTTAACTTTCATAGCTACGTCGTAATGTAAAGCAGACTTATAATTTCAATATTATGATTTTATTGGTTCACAAAACGAAAAAATAAAAATAACTCGTTCGCAATTTTAGAGGCCTATTACCGGATTATATATACTAACCGAAAGACATAGATTATTGTAATACGCTTTAATTATAGTATTTTTTGCATCGAATAAATATTAATAGTATTTAATTTTCATTTTAACAATTATTAATTTCGTGCTAATATAAAATTCATGTGTAACTTATTATTTATCAATAATTATAGAAGACTGTATGCTTTAAAACGAAGAGGAACAGCCTCAAACATTTTATTTAAAAACACTCATGTTTTCCTGATTAATATTTTACAATTAAATACATTGAAAAAATTTTAACGTTAACTTTCACTCACGTGCTTCAACTCAGTTTTTGTTAAATCATCGTGCTCCTTATGGTCCATTTTTAGAGTATCAATGGTCACTGTAAGTCTAATACACTACATATGATTAAATATATGATGTCTAATATATAATTTATCATATATTTTAATTACATTATAATATATATTTTCAACCAGATTATAATATATACTTAATATATTTATATGTAATTAAATTTTTTGTTTCCATTTGTAATTTCAACGAGTATAATCATAGTGTATCTGCGGTAGATTCGTAATTTAAATTAACCTTAAACCCCATTCTTAAGTCCTGACAAAAAATGCAATTCTTATCAATCTTCCATTAATTTTTTTTCATAGGTTTTCTGCTTTCCATTTGGCGATTAACCAATCAATCAAAGCATCGCAACTTAAAAATTTCATATCAAAACCAAAATGTTAAAAACAACAGAATTTATTTCATCTTTAAAATATTCGCATCTTGTGCACTCGTGAAACATTACAAAATTTTTGATTTCAAGGGTATTTTTTTTCGTGAGATAATTTATATATATATAACTTCCCTTTTTTTTAACTACTAAGCTATATCAATTTTGGAAAAAAGGAACGATAATTCAGATTATGACTTCACCAAAAGCGGCGCCTTTTAACAATTGTTCGGCGCATTATGAATGAATGAGAAATGAATGTATTAATAACATCGCTTTCGTGCAGATAGTATTCCTCTAATTGAAAATTGAAAAATTTTTACAAAATTAAATGAATAGAAATACTTAAATAAGGGAAAAAAATTATGATCTACAAAAGTAACCTGTAATTTGCGCAGAATGATGTTATAATATGAATAAATAAAGATTATTTACCAAACCTGGGCAATTACTAAAAGAAGTCTTTAAAGAAAGACCTTTTTGTTCGAGAAAATGTTAAAATTATATTTGTTTATAAAAAGCACTGATAAAATGCTAAAATGCATATAATATATATTATACAGTGCATATAATTAAGTATTATACAAAACATATGTATAACAAATACAATTTATTTTAATATGACCCGACTCAGTTAAAATCAACTTATTTCTCTGTCTCGCCGCAATTGTACATCAACTGAGTGCGATGCAGATCTAAAATACTGAATGAAAGGAAGATTTTTAACTCGTAAGAACAACAGATAATTTTTGCATTGCGGTTTATGGAAATAAATATTTATTCCAATTTCCTGAAATTGAAGAATGTATCTTATAAGAGTTTAGTGTTTCATAATTATTCTTAACTAGAAAGCGGAACTGAAAAATTATAGTGCTTCAAAACATCTGGTTGTGCCTCCAATATATCAAACTAATTCTACTTCATCGTCTCAGACTCTTTAACCTACTTCCAAATGCTAACAAGGATTGTCTGCACTATCGAATTCAACTTCAAGATACAGATAGTCGGCGCTGGCGACGTAACACCACAATACACATACATATACCCAAAGGCAACATCACTTAAAAAACTCTTCTCGGTGGTCTCATCAAACTATAAAACCAGCAAATACTTCAATCAAGATTGAATGCAAAATATGAAACCGTTTATATAAATGATCACATTAAGCACATGAAGAGATCGCTCTTTTAAAACCGATAGCGCACGAATGAATTAAAAATCCCCTTTCTGAGAACAAACATCCAAGAAACGCAATAGTAAAAATGGAATTATGCACAGCAAGTATAAATTACAGAGTGAAAAAATAAGAGAGACACCTTAGACGTCATGACCACACAAGTTGATGGAGGGAAAAATTACAAATATGAGAAAAAATTTCTTCTTTTCAGAAGTCAAAAATCATCAAGAAGTTATTCGATCAATCATTCGAACTGGTCTTCTTCGAAATCATGTCCAAGCATCAGAAATAAATTGCCGAATGCTTTTCCATCCAGGCAACTGCTTAATAAATTAATCTTCCAGCCCATTCAATACTTCATATCTTCTCTATGCAAGTTTTGAAAATGCTCCTTTCCCGAATATCCCCTGTTGCTTTTCCCGTTATCGACTCCTAATTCGAACTCTTTAAGGGAGGCTTAAAAATAAAAAATATTTTTTTTGCACTAATTTTTTACTTTTCACAGTGCGCTTTTGCACCCTTCACTCTTTTTCAATACCTATAATTCTTTGTTTTCTGTTCTTTTATCAGAAATAACAAAAATTTTTTTTCAGAGTCAAATGCAATAGATAGATTGGTGAGATTTAACATAGATACACGCACCCCGAAATGCCAGAAAAATTATGAAAACTTCCGCATCTAGTTATTATACACGACATAAAACTCATGTAGAAGTGTAAGTTTAATTAACGATAGTTAATGCTCTCAACAATTTTTCAGCTGAATGATTTTCTGAACTATGTATGGATCTTTACTCAGTTTGCAAAATGGGTGGAACGCATTTACCCCTGCGAAAGCATTTTCAAAAAAAAACCATGTTGTTCGTTAATACTTGCTTCTCGATATCATTTAATGACAAAACAATTAAGAATGTTAATAAGATTTCGCAACATAAGTTTCATCAAAAATTTTGAATTAATTCAAGAATCTTCATTAGTTAAAATAAATGCATGCAACAGCCATTAAGTTAAAAATTTTAATTTAAAGCAAGAGCTATCTAATCTCAATAAAGAAAACATACCGTGAAATATTTTCATAGCATAAAGTTAGTATTTGTAAATGCTCGGAATAAAACCTGTACATTTTTTGATATGTGTTGCATTAAATGCGACTTACATACTACTATTTTTAATGATATATAATAATAATTGCCAAGGAAAAGGTCAGCTGGCTGTTGGGAGAGAAAACAGAGAAAAAATGCCTGAAATACAATAATAATTTTATATTAATCATGTTTTAGGCTTCGTAATTTATTCACACAATTTCAAAGAAGATTCAACATTGATACTTTACCAAAGCGAAAAAAAATTATACAGTAATTAAGTTCTTATAAAGGAAAATTCACTAGCTTTTATAAATATATACATTTCTTTATAGAAAATGATTTCTTTAGAAGCTAAATCTTTCTTCCATTTAAGAAAAATTTTTATATGCGATTCTATACCCGCATTCTAATTTTGTACAATTTTTTGTTATTGTTATCTCTAAGAACAGGTGATTCAGCTTCGCAACAGTATTGTATTCAATCAACTAGTAAATTTATTTAGTAGAAAAATCGCAAGCGACATTGTTTTACTTATTGTTAAGATTATTTCTTTTTCATATCTTATTTAATTTCCGTAAAACTAAAGATTTCATTATTTTTATACATTTGTTGGCGCTTCAATAAAAAATTAGCAAGTTTCAGTCTCATATTAATTTAAAGAATATTTTAACAAAAGCAAATCCATAACTTTTAATTAAAGTTCCCCATTTTTCATAAAAGTTTTCTTTATATTTAACAATGTTTTTTCTTTGGAATAGGAATAACGTTAAAGAAAAAGAAAAACGGAAAATCTCAAACATGTTGTTAAACATCGATATTTTCCTAAAACGATATTCTTTGGAAAATACTAATTCTGAATTTTACCTTGGGAATGTCTCAGCCGAGGCCCGTCTCTCTCTTCGCCATTTTCGGTAGTCAATGTCCACGCGTATTCCATCATTTCAAAAACATCATCAATTAATAATGCAAACCCCTATTTACAGAATTTAAAAAAAACTGATATTTCTGCATATTAATATTTTCTCTTATAAATATGCGAGCATCAAAATCGGCGGAATTTTTTCAAAAGTAATTCATAAGACAAATTTTCATATTTCCTAAGTTTGTAGTTTGAAATCTTCGTTCACATCGAAAATGTCTGATTTTTAATTCACTGCATAAAAGCACGACATACGCGGCACTTTCGAAAAAGAAATACTAAAACTCTTGATGGACATCAGAATGCAATGCATGCCGGAAACAAAGGGAAAAAGCCGGGCGGGATTTTTTTATGTCGGAGGGAGAAAATGTCCAAAATGAAAACATGAGAGGTGGAAGCGGTTTCCAGAAATTGTGAACGGGGAAAAGAGGAAAGGAAAAAAGGGGAAAGGGGTGAATAAAGGAGGAAAGGGGATAAAGGAAAGGGGTGCACGGCCAAAGGTGGGATCTCCGGTGCCAGGTACGAAATAACAAAATTTACTGGACTTAGATGTATGATTTGTTTCCGGTTAAAACGAAATATCTCCGCCTATAGAAGAAAATTAGTTTTATTAATTCCGTATTGTTTGTATTTCTCAATTACAGGGGACATTCATATTGTTATATAACGTTATCAAAATTAGGTTTTGTTCAAGCTTCGAAAAACTTCAAATTAAGCTGAATACATTTTTCTGCTAAAAGACTTCAGTTAAAAAGTTCATGAATGTAATAAATATGTTGGACAATTAACGATTATAAATTGTTTAATACTTCATTTAGATTTAAAATGTTTAAAATAACTTCATGAGAAAAGTCAAATGTGATATTTAACAAAAGGACACTAATCCCGCGGAGTCAATAAAAATAAATTTGTAGAACGTATTTCCAAGATCTATTTCCTTAAAAGATACAATTCAATCTTGGAAGTAAATTTTTGGCAAAATATGGATTATCGGGAATAAGCAATGAACGATTTATGTTGCTTTATAATAACAGCATTAAACAACATTAAACATGACCGAGAAGTATACTATTTTCCCATTAACTGACAACGATGATAATAATTTCAATGTTAAGCCATTTGGAAATTTTTATTAACAATTTAAAGAGAGCTCTCGTGGCAGGATTTGTTAACTATGCAAGATAAAACATAAAAAAAACAAACATAGTGAACAAGAAGGAATTTCAAAATTTTAACACAAATCCAATTCTGATATAGGAAAATTCATATTTCACACAAATACACAGATTTTATTGTGCTTACATCAATACACGTAAATAATTATATATCATGACTAAGTGAATAACGTTTTGTGGATATAATAAATGACATATTTGTTTCTGCTAGAAAGCTTTTTTGGACAAGATTTCCTCACAACAAAGATTTCAATTTTTACGCAGTGTATAATCTCAATTTTACATTTTATTTAAAGAAATTCATGCTTTCATCTGATAAAAATGGAAATGAGCTTCGGAATAATTTAAGAACTCGAAAAGGTTTACTAAAAGAGATTTTTTTTCCTTTTTAGTTATTCATATATTTTGATATTAAATATCTGAGCGTAAATTAATAAGAAGAAAAAAAGATATGCATTTTTCATAAAGTTGTTAATTTTTTTTTACATACGGTGAACGAACTAAACTGCCACTTTATGTTAGGATGTAAATAATTAAAAATTTTTACTACATTTTAAAATAATATTAATTTATAAATTAATACATAAAATATAATATAAATAATAATACCATTAATTAATAATAAATGTTAAATAAAAATAATATGTAATATTAATTGTTAATAAATGTTATATTGATATGTACATTTTAAAATAATATTATAATACATTTTAAAATAATATAATTTGTGCTATATTTTAAAATAACTACTATATAATAAAATAATATAACGAGAATAATTTGCGTTCAAATGTAAAATCCAAATATCTTTCGTTAATTTTCTTCGCTTAAACAATTTATTTTTTTATGAAATTATTGATAACTTTATATGATAATGCGATGAAGTTGTAAGGAATTCTTCAATTTATTCTAAGTAACTTTATATAAACTTTATATAAAGTAGCCGAGAATCGGTTCTCGGTTAAAGTATTTTAAGTAAATATATAAAGTTAAGTTCTGAAGTTCCTATTTAAATATTACATATACATATTTTTTTAATAGACCCAAAAATTTAATCCGATAGAATAAAAATGGTGCTTTTAAAAAAATCTTTCATTTAAATAGGATTTATGAAAGAAAATGAAATGATTATAAATTTTAAAAAAAAAAAAATTAATATTAGGGAGGATTTATGAAATTCATTCGACAATTATATGTTATAAGTTACAATTAGTTTTTCTTTTGGTTTAATTCTGCCGTTAAAGACAGGTCTAGAGAAGAATCTTTTTAATAAATTATGACAAATAATGTATGAAGTAATTATTCAAGATAGGTCTTCAAAAACATGGAAAGTCTATCTCGCGAACTATTTAATTTCACGTCGACGTAAATAACTATGACCTGGGGAAGCAGTTTTTTTGACAAAGCTCCTTCTCTTTAAAGACCCGCATTTTTAAGCAGGCCCAATTCGGCATTAACGAGAGCATCACTTTGGACAATTTCTAAACGTGGATGCTAACAAAAACAATTCGGCTTATTAAATAAAGCGATAAGAAAAGTGGTAAAAGCAATTTTCTCTGGCCTCAGCCCCTGATGTTTACACCCTCCAATGGTCTGTAAAAATGCCACGGAGACGAGAGGCGGAGGAAACGACTCGTAATAAGATACGATGGTGATAAATGGTCATATCCTACCAACATTTACATTTAGCAGCTACCCTTTGGGTAATTTCACGCTCAAATAACCGCACCTGATCGTTGCAGAGCAACGAATAAGTTCATCAGCTGTTTGCCACATACGACTCTTCCTTGCCCCTCGAAAAGGACGAAAGACACCGCCAAAAATTTTCCTTTTTCATATTTTCGAAAGATCGCTAAATATTGAAGAACATTCATAACTACATGAAATTGTTTCTCACCAACAATAATTATCGTTATATTAATGTATAATGATAATCAAATATGGTTAATAAATAATTTGGATTTAACGATCTTTAATTTATCTACTTTTATTAATGGCACGGGTATATTTAATCTCATTTGAGGTTTATTTTTCTTTATTTCATAACTTATTTAATCAAAAGAGTTTCATTACCTTTAGGGCTCCGAAATTTTAATAATTTCGTTCTATATAAAAAAATAATTAGATGAATTTAATATAATGCAAATGAATGTGTGAAATGTCCACTTAAGAAATTAGGTCTGTTTAAATATACTTAAGACATTATTAGCTATATACTGATTTCGATTTGCGTTTTATACATTATTCGGCGCATGAAAAATATAAAATCCAAATTTGAATGCTATTAACTGAGAATGTGAAAAGAAATTCCGAAAACGGGAAAAATTCCTTCGGTTATAATACATTTAATAAGAAAATATAGTGCGACCCAAGGATTCGCTCTGATACAAATTGTACAGGTTTAAATTAGAAGTAAGAAATAAGGATAGGGAGCGAAAAAAGAATTAATTTGCACCAAACACTTGAAGTTTTGCTTTCTAGGATTTTGTTTCGAGATATAATCGAAAACTTTTCAATTGCAAGATTTAGATTCAAGAAAAGTTCTAAAGAAATTTTAATTTTCCCATCTTTGATCCCAGAAAATTTTGATTCATCCTTGCTATTATTCGTAATTGACAAAATAAATTTCGAATGTCGAATTTCCCTTTGATAATCGGATTTTTCCATTTTGGAAATTTTCCGGAGCAAGCCACACCTTATTCAACCGGTCAATACGAATCCATTTGCTCATTGGGCAGAGAGGGACGTCTTCCAGAACTTAGTTAACCCATAAGGGAAATGCGCATGTACCACAATAAAAATACATTAATTTCTTTCCCTTCATTCCATCTCTTTTCTTTGTCATTTCATTAAATTTTCCTTTATTTATTTACATATTTTTTTCTTTTGCGGCGAAAATAACTTTTGCATTTCTCAAGGATTCATAAAAATGATATTTTCAAATGGATAAAAATAAAACGATATGAAGCAGGAAAATTTTGGAATTTTTGCAAAGATAAAAAAATTCAGGAGCTTCCATTTTCCCGTGAAGATTTTCTTACAGATGGAAATTGAAAATTTTCAATTAATTTTGGCGCACGACCTCACGAAATTTATTCTGCAATGCACAATGCGAACAGAAGATCATTTGAAAATTCCTCGGAAGATGAATGTTTATTAAAAAACCAGTGGATATTCGTAAAAATATTTTTCAAAGAAGCAATTGACTAGAAAATTAACTATCGAAATCAAATGATCTAAAATACGGTAATTAATACAAGAGGTTTTAGGTTTCTTATAAAACGTAATATAGACAATGACACCTATGATTCTTAATAAAAATTAAGAATCGCTATATATTTTCAAATGTTTTCATTGCTATTTATAAACTAATTCATAAGGGCCCCAAAAATTAATATCCTGAAAAACGATCATTTAAGCGATTATTGAAAAATTTAAGAGGCGGAACCGAATTATAATCTAGTTGAATAACAGACCAAAAATTTCAATATGTAAATTAATAAATGTTGTCTATGATTCTCTGAATTATATTAATAGGTAAGGTTTTTGTTTTATAAAACCTTACAGCTTTTTTTTGGAAGTATACGAGCATGCAATGTCATAGTTAAAACGATTAAAATATGACCGCAAAACAGAAAATCAATATTTTTATAGTGAAATTTAGAAATTTTTTTCTCCATTATAATATGATTGTATAACTATAGTGATAGGCGTTACTGCACTTTAACATGTGCATATTATCAAAATTTGTTTTTATAAAAGTTGAACAATTTTTCATTTCTATTTAAAACTATTCTTTTAAATATCGATCGCTTTCCTTTAAAATTAAAGTTAAGTACAATGCATTATCATTTTAACTTACAACAAAAGAGATAATATTTTGATTAAAAAAGTTCTGTTTAATCCAGTAGTAGAAAATGAAGATGCAAATTATGTATTTCATTTTATAAAATATTCTTTGTGCGATTAGACATATTATTTCTTATTTAATTCTTATACAATTGCCAAATAAGTAAATTAACGTATTTATTACTTCGGCTGCCGTGCAATTTTTATATTGATGTCCACATCCCGAAAATTATTATGAAAAGTAATATTTATGAAAATTGGAGAATCCAATGTTTGGGAAATTTTGGACTGAAATGCTGTCATAAACTAAAAAGTCATTTATGCTAATATATTTGGTATTTGCGTGACTTTTAAAACGATATTCTAATAATATTATTATTATTATCATTTCGAATTATTATTGTTATTATTCCTTTTTCTCAGCTTCTTTTCCCCGGGTTTTCATTTGATGGGAAATCTAAAGGGCCCCTTCAGCTTTTTTCAATACTCCGAGGAATAAGTCTTCGACGTTTCAATTAGTTCTTTTTCAGGTTCATGCCTCTTAAAGGAACTGCCAAGACTACGGATTTAGCGGATGTGCGGATAGAGGCGGAGGCTGCAAGTGTAATGTTTAATTTTTTTTCAGGATTAAATGCAAATGATAACAATACTTTATGAATATTTTTTAAAAGGATTGTAAAATACAGCCTCAAATGACACCAAATTTCAATGTGAAAACATTTTTGTTTTTCAGAAAACAATATGAATGTCTTTAATTTATGTTGGGAAAAAACATTAATTAAATACACTAAAGCATATGTTAAATATATTGAGTTGAATAAAGTTATTCGCTCCTCCCCCCCGGGGGGCTCCTATGAAAGTAGCAATTTTGAGTTTTATACCTGTTTTATTGATTGAAATCAAATATGGTAATTTAATTAAAGTATAAAATTTTTATGTTAACTAATGTACAGAGATAGGTTCGAAAAGAATTTACGGCTATAAATTTTCCTTTTCTGAAGGAAAAGTAATCCTACAAGAAAAGAAAACCACTTGTTTTCGTGACGTCAAAATAAATTTTCCAGGTTAATATCAAAGATGGAAGCTAAGCATAACGCTGATAAAAGAACGAAAAGGGGAAAAAATTTAAATCGGATATGAGATTGCGTGTCAAAGAAATATATTCAATGTTGTCATTTATTTCCTTCCCAAAATGGGGTTATTTCAGCCCTCTCCTTTTCCAAAAAACCGTTTTACTGCCCGCTCATAAATGATATATCCATGATATTACAGTGCATGATGATTGAGTAGCTCTAAGTAGATGCATCATTTTGAGTCTTCAACTTGAAATTATGTTCGCTATCTCCAATGTTATCATAACAAATATCATATTATAATGAACAAGTTAAAAATATCAAATCTTTATTGTTCATTCAATGATCTTGCAAATGGTTAACGCTGCCATAAATCGAAACGATTTTTAAAACCAAAAAATATTCTTCAAGTTTTTTCTTTCTTCGTGAAATAATTATCATTGTCGCGAAAGTTGGAAATAGCCCGATATTGCATATGCGACAAACACGTTTGCTGTGCTACAAAAGTCCATTGTCCAAAGAAGAATCTATCTTAGGTATAGCCTTGTTTAAGGGTTTCGATCTTTTCCGAAATAAACGTTCGGCTAATACAAATAGGTAAATTTCACAATTATATCATGTCAAGGAAGAAAAATATTCATTGGTCCAAGATTTGAGAAATTACCGAAAAAGCTTTTCCACTACATTCCGTAAACCAATGTAACCATTGTAAATTGTATTTCTTTTGCAATCTTTTTCTCTTTGTATTATCCTTATTATATCGAACACCATTTAAAGAAATTTAATTTATTTCAATGCATCATAAATAAAAAATGATTATTATATTATTTATCCATGAAACTTAATTCAACCCCAAATTAGAAATTTTTTTTTCTAATCGAGCCTCAAATTATATGAAGATTAAATTTTGAAATGAGAAAAATTTTATATAGTCCATTTTGCAATTCTCTTATACGCAAAAACAAATTTTTCAATCAAATATGTACCAAATATATTTAATTTCAAATGTGACAACTGATGTAACGGAGTGTATTTGAAATAGCAAAGTTATAATGGCGATTTTGATGAGTACTAATTTTTTTTAAATACAGGGTATATAAGGATATAATAATCCATATAAAAGTAGAGCGGAATTTTGTAAATGGAGTAAAAATATTTAATTTTGCTTATATGCAAATTTGTGCTGCTTTTATTTGAATTTATTTTCACTTACAACATTAAAGATTCACAGCAGTTAATATCAAATAATTAACATTCATTTTCTCTAATGCTGCTGATAGAATCATTTGAAACATGAAGAATAGATTCTCATAAATACCTGTAGATATATCTGTGTACATAAATATGTAATATAATGAGATGAAAGTAACAGAATTTTTTTTAATAAAGAAATCTTTCCACTGGAATTAAAAAATTAAAAGTTATTAATATTTTATCCATTGCAATTATATTACAGCATAATTTTGTTACAAAGGAAAATTAAGTTTTAAAACTAAATTCATCTGTACTTAAAAATATATAAAGCCTTTCTGCAATTTTTAATTGTAATCACATGAAGTAATAGCTAGAAAATAATATATTATCTAATTTATATAAATAGTTATTTAAGTTTATTTTTGATTATTAAAAATCAGAAACTGATATTAACAAAGGTATGAGTTTTTGTAATAAGGGAAAATTTTTTTTGATATATATGTATATAACTTTGATGTATATATAAATATATATGTAATATATATTTAATATCTAAGTTATGCCAGGTTTGGTGTATTAAATTCTTTTTAGATTTTGAATAATTCCTCACATGAAATGTCCTTAATTATTTTTCAATATTGTATTACATAAGGAAATTTAAGGTGAATTATTCTGCTTCAAAGAAAACGGTTTCTAAATTTGGTTAGAAAAATTAGTATATAAAAGATAAACCGCTTTTAAGTTGTCAATGATTTAATAAAAAATTTAGAATTAAAAGTTTTTAGAGAAGTTTAAAACTTTTTTTTAAAAAAAATTATATTCTTAAATTTCGGAAATAATAAATTACGAATCGCCAACTAGAGAGTATGAAAATTTTTAAACCTGAAATAACATAATGATAATGCGCTTTTCGGTAACCTGAGAATCACAGGTACAAAGTACCGCCTACCAAAACAAAGAAGTTGATAATGTAAAAATCATTACCATTGCAGAATTCATCATACAGAATATCCATTCCGGGCAAGTATTATCTGCCTCTTTCATTTTGAACATCTAACATTTTTTTAAACGCATAAATAAAAAAATTCTTTAAATTTAAAATAAACACATCAAAAAACGTACACGAAGACGTCACGTGATACTTGAAGTACTTTAAATCGTCACTAGACTGCAGTATTTATTTGAATAAAGAAAATATATTCAAATAAGAAATTTATCATAAATCTGAGAATTTAATTTACTCGAATTCATGTAACGAACAAATAAAAAAAGGAATGTTTACAATTGCACTGAACTGTAAACCAATCATTAAATATTAACTTATCTATAAGCGAAACGTATTAATATAATATTGATTTATAGCAAACCAATTGTTTTTCACAATAACAGTTATGCACGAAAGAAAAATAAAATTGCTATTTAATGATATTTTATTAATTGTCAGAATTGTCGAATCATGCCTGTAAAGTCCTGAAAATTGAAATTCCCAAATTCTGGTTAGAAACAATTTTTAAAAAAGATTATTGAAAAGGCTTTGTTTTTTGCATAATAAATTTGTTCATTCTTTAAATTCTCTTTTTGAAAATTTTGAATTTCAGTATTTTTGCCGTTAGGAGTCATAGACAATTAATAATTCTACGCAATATAAAATGTGAGATAATACTGAGAGATATAAATGATTATAAAAGCTCCCTTTAATATAGTCGTTCTAAACTGCGACGATTTTCCAACTTAAAACCAGATATATTATGAAACGATTGGCGGAAGTATAATAATATAGTCCGTGAACTGTAATCCGTAATCGAAATAATGAAATGGTAAATCCTTTCTCTGATTATTCGGCAAACTCAATTTTACTTACAATATCAACAAAAACTTGTCTAAAAAAACTCAAGAGTCATCATTCTTTCATAATTGTTCTTTACAAGCGGCCATTTTATTTAATGTCCCGGAAAAATCTCGTTTTAAGTTTCAAAAAAATTTAATTCATTTTTCTGAGTTTGTTTAAATTCCTACTTTTGAAGTTTTTATAATTTCATAAGACTAATTAGAAGGGAACCTGTGAATTTCTGTCTTCTAAACATCAGACAATAAGAAATTCTACGCAACAGGTAGAATTCAATTCACCTTTGAATTCAAAAAGTTGTTCCTGTCCTGTGCAAATATATAATATAAATATATAAATTAATATTTCAACTTGTGCGAAACCTGGTTGAAGTTATCATTCGACATTTGTTATTGAAATTTTGCATTTCTTTTTAAAAAATTTATAATGTTTCATTTTACCCATCAAATAAATTACAATTTGAATATTAATTTTAACCGCTTGAATATGTTATGAAAACTGATGAACGATAAGAAATAGTTTCCTATAAAAAGTAACATTTCATCATATGGAGGCAACAGGTCGAAAGACCTTTTAATTTACATATTTCTTTAGTGCCACGTCGAAAGTTAATATAACTTTTGATCACTGTTGAGTTTATACTTGAATTTAGTTGTTTATTAAACCGTGTTTCTGGATTAACAATATTTAGAGTCGAATAAAATTCAATATCGATTATAAGATAATATCAATTTTATGTTTATAAGAATATATTTTTGACATGGCGCTTTTTAAGTGCCAGCGAATTTTTTAAAATAGGAATAAAACAATGCCTTACTTATTCCATAATAATGAAAATCGCGTTGAAAACATAAAGAAAAAATTTGAAAATTCTCATTTAAATAAAAACGATACGGATAAGTTACTTAAAAATTGTAGGTCCTTATCTCCACTTTCCAAAATTACGACATCACAAATTTTTAAAAATGGAGTTCTCGTGAATGAGTGTAATAACAGTGAGAATAGAATTCAAGATAATAGTTTAGAAAAATTGGAGGTGAACAAAAGTGAAGGGAAAGCCGTGGTGAGAAGAACACCAGCATTTCGTCGAGAAAAGTTAACGCACGGAAAAAGTGTATCAAATGTATGCAACAAAAAGAGCAGTTCATCAAATGAGAGGAAAAAATTTAAATCGAAAGGAAATTTTAACACAGGTTTTGTCTGCGAACCAATCGGTGTTGTCAGTCTAAAAAATAACCCGGATCATAATTGTCATAGAAACGTCATCGACTTTAACATTACTTCAAATTCTCGAAATATTTTTACCAATAGTCCTGATGGGGGCAAATCTGAAGATGCTGGAAATTTATTACTGCGTAATTTAAAAATTTTCGAAGATCGTAATAAGAATACAAAAAATATTGACAATGACGATTGTGTTTTAGTTCAGTACTCAGACAATAAAAATAAGCAGTTTAGGAGGAGAGTTCATCAGTATGACTTAAAAAATGAACTTAAATTGACTGACAGCATTAGATTAGCATTGAAATCACCACTCCCAAAGGGCCCTCCACCAAAAAAACCACCAAGGACTTTTGCACATACTTTAAAAGAAATTGCAACAGATTGCAAAACAGAAGATTCATCACCAAAATTAAAAGTAGAAAATCCTTCATTAAAATTAAAGCTACAAAAAATAGAAAAGATTGTAAAAGATTTAGATTCCAGGAATAATCAAAATTTGATGCAGAATACAAATATACCGCAATCTGATATAAATAAGGATAAAAGATTTGATACAAATCATCAATTATTACAGGAATCTTATAGAAAATCTGAAAATAGTTTTTGCTTAAAAAATTTGAATTGCATGTCTACTGATTATGAAAAGTTAGTTAAATGTGACAGTAATTCTCATAATCAGAGTTCCTTTTACATTGATATTTTAAATTCTGAACAATATTTAAATAAGACTGATGTAGATATTAATACATTTGGTAAGATATTTTTCTTTTAACAATTAGCATCTCTTTATTTTATGCTTTGGATAGAGGTTCATTTGAAATTGTCTTATAATAAGAAAATAACATTTATAATTAGAGCAGAAATTTCCTGTTTTTATAATCTTTTAATTTTTGCATTTTAAAATGCACAAAATTTATATTATAATGATATAATGTAAAAATAATTTATGTAATACAATTAATGTAATGTTAAAATGTTAAAAACTATCATGGGATCTAAAAATGTTAATATCAGCTAAATAATATTAATAAAATTAACTGATAATTATTAACATTTATTTTTAAAAGTATAGTTTTAATAAATGTGTATTTAATTTTAATAAATTTTGTCTGCTTTCATTCATAAAAACAGTAGATTTAAGGTTTTAATGAAAAATATTAATCAAATGAATGAAATACACATTCAGTTTCAGACAAATTATTTTTGAAAATGATTTTATGTCAGACTAATTTTTTTAATTGTTTTACATTTTTGTTCACCAAAATATTGAAATTGTTAATAATTATTTTTATTTTTTTTTGTTAATTGATGATGAATAAAATGTCATTTAATGTTTGATGATTAAACTAGTTTTACATTTTCTCAATTCTTTTTAGGTAAAGCATTTCATGATAATGATCCAAGAAAAAATATTTCTGAGCCAGTATATGATCTTCCATTTGTCCCTCAAAAAAAAAGTTTGAAATTCTTTCCCAAGTCTTTTAAAGAAACTGAAAGCACTTCAAGTGCACAACAACTTCACTACATGGTAAGTCTAATATAGGAAAACATATGAATTTTTTTGTTCAAAAACTGATTATTATCAAATTATTTATCAAAAGATATTTTAGATTTTGAGAAAGTATTTTAAGTTTTATGTAAAATATTAAATAAATTATTTTCATGCTAGTGTCACTGTGTGAGAAGTTACTTTTTTATATAAAGCCATACAATCCTTTTTCTCAAAATTTTAATTAGACCTATAAATATTCTGCCAAATTTTTCATTTTTGTGCAAGCAATTACTTATTTCACTTTTCCAATTTATTAAAAATTTGTCATTTTTTTCTTGTCTATTTCTAAATAATACTTACATTTAATTCCTTTAGTCTTAATATAAAATTAAAGTTTTTCTTTAATTTTAAAATCATAATTAATAAATTAATAGATAACTTTTAAGATGCTGATATCCTTCTGTTTGAAATTACTTTTATATTGAAATTATAACTTACTTATATTAAGTAAAAAATTAATTATTTTCCCTTATAATTTGCCTATTTCACTTTAAAAAAAAAGTTGAGAATTTTAATTTAATGTCTTAAACTAATTCCATCCTTGTTAATCATGTAATTGCGTTAATCTTTTTTAGTGCACTGATGTTATAAATTCAATACAAGAAAAATCTAATTCTTCGCAAGTGTCAAGTTTCAATGATGAAGAAATGATTCTTAATGGTTTGCAACAAAGCAAGTCAAATGATTGTGAATTAGGTTTTATCCAAAATATTCATTCGAATGAGAAAAATTTTCAATCGCGATCCGTAAATGAACGTACGAGTGAGAATATTAAAAATTTAATTGAACATGAACAAGTGAAGGCAATTATGAACGATGAGTTTAATTTTTTGGATTCGAAAAGAGATGACAGCCAACATGAAACTTCAAATTTTGAATTTGATTCGGATCCCGAATCTGCTTCCTCCGGGTTGGATGAATTGGTTTCAACTCCCGTAAGGGGTGGAAAATTTGAGTCAGGTATTTCTTAGTTTATATTTATTATTCAGGATAGTTATAAGAGTTTGTGTTATTTGTGAGTCTCAAAACTTTTGAATTTGGAAGAAACATCTAAAAATTTTAAAAATTGCATAAGTATTTGCTACATATATGATTTTTTCCCCAAATAATAACTTTTAATTAATTTTTTCCTTACTTGATTTTATTTATATTAAATTTATCTTATAAATTCCAAAAAAGTATATGTGATTTTCTAGCTGTATATATGATATTGTGTATAAGTGTATATTAGTATGAAATTTTATTTTATTTGAAAATTTATATATATCATAAATCTTTCCGATACAATTAATCTTGCATTAGCGATTGTGGTTTTAATCAGTCAGTTACTTTTTTTTTAATTTTATGTATAAGGAAAGCTTAGGGTTACATAGTCTTCCAATTGTCAGAGAAAAGCAAATCTTTATTAAAGATCAAATTTATCATAACTAATTTCGATTGTGAGGATTTCTAATAAAAATGAATTTAAAATGATTAATAAAACACATCAAATTTATAAAAAGAGACTTCTTCCTCTTCTATATGTTTCTGAATTTAATTTTTTAAAATTTAAAATCTTTAATTTTTCATATTATGTTAAAATGTACAAATATAATTAACTTAAAACAATTATTACTAACAACATAATATCCAAAAATTATTTTAAAATAGGGTTTATGATCATATTTAAAGTCTAAAAACATTTGGTTTAAGACATGAAATGTCTTGAAATGAACCAGGGAAAAATAAAATTGTCCAAAATTCTTTATTAAAGAATAATATAATTTATATGTATAATTTTGAAAGAATTCGACTTCTTAAATACTTAAGCTGAATGAAAAAAATTCAATCTTTAAGTTCATCTTTACATTTTAAAATTTATTATTAAAAACTTTATGATTTTGATTTGTTGGGAAATTACTTTTGCAGCTAAAGAATTTTATGTAATTAATATTATTCTTCTTTTATTATAGCTTCAAGTAGAAACAATCAGATTGATAGACGATTGATGCCAGTAAAAAAAGAAGACGATTTTATATCGCAGACGACTAGAATGAGAAAGAATTACATTAAAAAGATGTCATACAACTTCTTAAACCAACCGGCATATATTAAAGATTCGTATAATGAAAACTTTACGCATTTATTTGAATCTTGCATACTCGTTGGTTTAACATTAGGTGATTTAAAGACCACAATGCCATATATTAAAAGTATTTATCCACCCAACGTAAGTTTTAATTTATTTATCAACTCGAACTTTGCTAACTAAAATTTTGTATAAATTTCATTTGATTAAAGGATAGGTAAATATGAATTCACATTTGAATTTAAATAACAATTTTTTTTACATTTTTATATATAATAAATATTTTCATCAACTATTGCACAAAATCCAAATCAAAAATTTGTTTTTCATCGCTTTTATTTTTAATGGATCAGTTAACTTCATTTTTTTGCATTTGAAATTATTTGAAGGATTCTGGGAGGTGTAATTGAAAATTTAAACTCTCTAAATGAATCAATTCACAAATTTAAGATGAAGAGTGTAATTCCAAATTTTTTAAATTAAAAATTAAGGCGACTTACTTTTCAAAAATCCAAATGTAAATTAAAAGAACTATAATTATGTCAAAGTAATGTTCACTTCAATTCACTTTCATCTTCTTCTCATTCCCATTCTCATGGATTAATTATTAAATTTTATAAAATTTCAGATAAAACCTCCTCCATTGATTGAATCTCTGTGCTTTCCCGATGCTTCCACTTGGACTGAGAATTCTCAAACTCATCAGCAAGGCGAACAGTATTATTCTTTAGTAATAACCAACGAAAACGGGGATAGAAAATTTGGATATTGTCGGCGAGTTTTACCAGAAGGAGGAAATTTCTGTTTGCCTTTGGTATATTGTATTATAAGTTCCCACAGGGCAAATGGCTTCTACTATAAGGTAAGTATGTTCGTTTTTAAAATCAGATTTTAAGTTTTAATCAAGAACAATGCAATTCTACATTTACATGTTCTTTTATGAAGTAAATTATTTAACACAGATGAATTTTTTAATTGCATTCTTCGAATTTTATTTCAATATTTGATAAGTCAGAAAACAGCAAAATATTATTCTATAGATATTGCAAGAATTGGAATCCAGACACGGTTCTTCAGAGCTTCAAAAATTTATTCGGGAGCTATATGAATGCAGCTTTCCTGGTTCTGGCGAAAGTTTAAAATTTAAGAAAATTTTGGACGAAGTTTCGAGGATATCTCCAATGAAATCGGATGAGGCTTTACGTGAGTTTTACTTTAGAACAGTTAGTTCACTGGAGTTATGAATTAGATCTCATTAGGTTCCTATGCCTTGCCGTTAAGCTTTCATCTCCGTCGACAGTTAAAATGAAGAATTGAACAATAAAACTATGTTGAAACATTTCTAACTTTGAACGGAGCATGATGTCTTTAAAACCATAAATTATTTACAAAATTAATGTCAAATTGTTAGGGACAAAAAAGTATGTCTAAAAGTCTTAGTTTTTAATTTTAATTGAAAATTTTGAAGTTCCAATTTTAAAATTCCAAAAATTCTAAATCTAATAAAAAGACACACTCCATTTGATATTAGTGTAAAGTAAAAAAAAAATAAATTTGATTTTCTTTTTAAATTTTCCAGTTATTACAAGCTTAAAATAAAAATAATTATAACCTAAAAATATTAAATTAGCTTAAGTTAACATAGCATCTTCAATTTCATGTCTAATATAAACAATATATTTTCAGCTTCAACCATTTTTCGAAGACCTTGTGATCTCAGATTAGAAGAAAGGGATCTCACTCAACTGCTTCAGCGTTTGAAGGTGTCACTTTTGTTGAAAGTCTTTAGCTCGTTATTATTAGAGAGAAAAGTTCTACTATTAAGCCGTTCTTTAAGGTTCGTTTCGTTAATTTACAATTTTTTAAAATAATTTTAATCCGCATAGATAATTTTCCAAAAATATAAATGGTAACATTAAAAGAAATTTGAAAAATTTTGACATGGAGTCGCATTTCCATTTTTTTGCTCGAACGAAACAATGTCAAATGACCAAGATTCTACTCGTTTTGCTGCCGAAAAAGCATCAGTTCTTAGTAATTGTGAAATTATTTTACGTCTGATTAAAGTTATTTTATTTTTTCCAGAGATTTATCATCTTGCATCGAGGCTCTTCAGTCTCTTCTTGTTCCTTTTTCTTGGCAACACACTTTAATACCCGTTTTACCGAATCATCTTAGTGAAATGTGCGACGCTCCTACGCCCTATATAATTGGTTTGCAGAAGTGTAATAACACTGCGGAAATACTTTCAAATATGAATTTTGAGGAGGTCAGTTATATCATTATGTTGAAAAATCATGTTGAAAAATATAAACATTAATAAGTTTACTTTAAAACTGAAATCAAAAATTTTAAATTTCTAAGAACACTTGTTGCCATTTATTAAATTCAGCTATCAATCATTGTCCTCACAACAAGATTTATCTATCTTTTTTTTAAATATTATTGAAACATTGTCTTCTTAAATGTATAAAATATCCAAAAAGGGCAATCGCTGTTTCGATATTTACAAAATATTGCAATCAAAATTTCACCCAAGTAAAAGTAAAGCTAATTTTTTAAAATTTTTTTTATGAACAATTTCACATTCATTTTTATGTCTTATTAGTGATTATTATATTTCTTAATTATTAATGGATAGGAAAAAGAATGTAATTATGTGTAGAAGCCTTGATAGGCTTGAAACATTCATTTTATACATTCATTAATTTTGATAATTGAAATTACTTATTTATTTAGTGAAAATATACTTATGCAGTGATTTATTTAATGTTTTCTTTTGTTTAAGGGGATAATAATTGATTTGGAGGAGTCTATCATAATCAAGTGTTGCGGAGATGAGGGAAATATATTACCTCGGCATTTGATGAAAGATCTCAAAACAGCTTTGAATTTAGCTGCAAGTGATTCAATTGAATCAGATAACAACAAGAATGTGTTCATATCGGAAGCCTTCATTCGATTTTTTGTCGAGATTTGCGGAAACTATTGCTATTTCATTGTCAAAAAATCAGATGGGAAAAAAATCTTTCAGGTTTAATGTTATGGTTTAAGTTAGTCTTTAAATTAGATAATCTTTGAATAAAAAAGAGCAGTCGCATTATTTTAATGTTGAATAAATAGATTTGTACGTAACATTTAAGTTACAAATAAAAACAATTAAGTTTGGTCTTTTGTAAATTTTGATTTTTTTCAATTCAAAGTAATGGATTACGTTCAAAATTGGAAGCTCTTAATTCAAATTTGGAAGCTCATTTTAATTCAGAATTTTATTACGTAAATCAGGTAATAGAACCTGACCTAACCGAAAATAATTCACAGTTTTAAAATATTTTCCTTTTAGAATGAAGAATTCGTCAATTCAACAGCTCCGTCCATTCAACCGTTTATCGATTGGTTCGTGGAGACTGCCATGTTTCGCACTTTCATACAGGAGCGACTTCAGAATGACGTTGATGGTAAATTACGTTATTTTCCAATCGTTCTCAATTATACTTGCACATTGGATTAATCGAATCCGAAATTAGTGTATTCGTGTGACAAACAAATGAACTTAAGTAAAATAAGGCCAACTGTAAAAAATAACTTTTTCATTTAAAATTTATCTTATGTTTTCAGATCTTTTCAAAAAGCGCGTAATCGAACACAGAGACGAGACTGAAAAAAATCGAAATTTGCTCATGAAGAATTACAAGGGTGTGAACAAGAAAGTCAAGATGCTCGGAGATCGGATAAAGGACCTTACTTTATTTGCCAAATAGTCGACTCATCCAAATGCATTGATACTAAAGATATGTGTGAAGTGAGAAAGATTCACGAAATGATCGAATCCGTTTCGTTTCTGTCCGTATAAGTATCACTTCAGAGTTGATTCTTAACAATTGTGTTCTTATTATTTTATTATAGAAAATTTTATTTTGAGATACAGAAAATTTTATAAAAGAAAATATAAAAATTTGCTGTCCAAAATGTACATACAATACTAGTCACTATTAATGGTAATGTAAAAAAAATATAGTAATTTCCGTTACTTCATTTATAATTAGTTTATTAAAAGTGCCTTCTAAATAGTTAAATAAGACTGAATCTGCGCTCTTAACATTGCCATCTACTGGAACAAGTTTTATGTTTGAGTTTTTTTTTACCAGAGTTTCTTGTCGAATCTAAATTCTGAAGTTAAAAAAACTTGATTACACTTGCTTAATTAATAAAACTCTATGAATTAATTAAATGACCAGAATGGAATGAAAAATGTAACGTGCAATATTTTTCAAAACTGCAGCTCTGGTAATTCTCTTAAATCATAAATAATTTATTATGGAACTTATGCTTAATTGTATATAATTTAATATACAAATATATATTTTTTTGTGGAGAGGAAGAAATAATTTTCTTCATTATGTTGAATTACTATCTTCCATACTTTATTAATGTTAATTCTTTATGGAAAAAATAAACAATAAGTTTTATTATAAAGTTGAACTGAAATTCTTTTTATAATTTTTTAGGCAAGTAAAACCTTGGTGCTTTGTTACTTTATGCTTACTTTGAAAACGATTAATGATCCTTTCTTTGATAACGTTATGTAGTGTCATTTTCCAGTTCCATCTCTTTTATTCTTGAGGTTTAAAGAAAGAAAGCGCCTTTTAACAACTGGATAGTCCTACTTCTTTTAGAATTTTTTTTCTAAGTAAACGCAACTTCAAACTCCAAACCTTCTGTATTTCTTTAGGTCCTTCAAATTATATCGAAAAAAATTTAATTTTAACTTAACGTTTTCGAGATTTAAAAATGAAAAGAAAAAAATCTGAAAGAAATTCGAATTTTCATTTTTATCTTAGTTTATACCAAATAATAATAATAATAATAATAATAATAATAATAGTAATAACAACAGCAATAATAATAATGATAAATACATATAAATTATGTTATTAAAATACTGTAAAAGAAAAAAATTAAAAAAATATCACAATGACGGATAAAAAGGAATGACAAGAAATCATTGTAACTTAAAATTAAAGATCACTGTAGCATAAACTTTTTTAATTTGATGTTCCGTAAAATGGCAAACGAACACCGAAAAAGTACACAATATTAAACTAAAAAGCCGACCCTATCAGTAAACGAACAAACTGCTAAAGTGAATGCATACTAATAAACTGAGAATATGTTTAAGATGGTAATTAACAAGAAATATGTATTAGAAAGCCCTAAAAATCTGGTATAGAAATGCTATTGAATGACTGTAAATTTAAATAGCTATAGAGCAATTGTAATTTTTTTTAAGAAGTCGCTGAAAGAAAGGAATGATTTTTTTAGAAAATATATAAAAAATGTAACTAGGATTAATAACGGTTTTTTTTTAAAATAAAGTGTATCCCTAATTTTATCTAATTTATGCATACAATATGATTATATAATGAGTTCAAAAATATCAATTCAATTAAAGGCATTTTTTATAATATTTAGTTTAAATTTAAATATATGAACTGAAAAGATATTATTTAAGATACATCTTTAAATAAAAGAGTTTATCGATGTTCTAATAATTAATTTATTTCCTACTATTCGTGATTCGCGCTAATTAAATAAACAATTTTGATGGATTTAATTTTTTTGGTGATCTTTTTCTCATACGCATTGTGTGATTAACTGAACTTAATCCCTTTGTATAACGTGCAGTGCTGAATGTTCTGCTTCACCGAGGCACCCCCATTAGCAGTTGCCACCCCCGTTACTTTTACTCTGGAAAAAAGAAAAATAAATCATCAAGTGCGTGACGTCGGATGAAAAAGTTAGAGTTTAACATAATCCAAAAAACAATTTTACAAAATCGAGGCTTCCCTTTATGCTTTTTTATAAAAAAATCCAAAGTTTAAAGGTTATTTTCTAAACATATTATTTAATACCACACATTAATACGGTGAACTATTAAACTTCCGATTCAATGTTTGAAATCGTTTTGCAGTTTCATAAACTTGTAAAAAAACCCTAATTTCCCAAGCAAGTAAAAATTGAATTAGGATATTTTTCGTTTATAATTAATCAAATTTATTTTTAACTGTTTAGAATGAGTGGGGCAATTATTTAAGGCGCGACTTACAAATACAAAAGATGTTATTCACGATTTTCATGCAGACTTTGGATGATTTCGTCAAATGAGCGTATGATAATTAGTTAAGATTTTAAAATAATTATATTCTTGATAAGTTATAAATGCACGCAAGATGTAGTAAATAAAAATTTATTTTTATCGCGTATTAGCGTTTCAACCTATCGAATTATTTCACTTCAGACAACGGAACCAGAGCGATCGACGATCCAGAATAGAAACATGAAAAATGGTTTTTTTTTCTTCTTGAAGCTGTAAGTTTTCCTTCCGAAAACGCCAAAGCAGTTGTCGTGCCATTTTTTTTCCAGTTGAAAAATTGACAATGAACTTGGCGCCAAAAATCGCTTCCGCTCGCGTCGAATAGATCAATTTATATACCAATCTTCTCTCCGCGCAGTAATGCATGCGCTTGCGCTCTTGAGCTCGCCAATTTTCGTAACAGCAGAGGTTACGTAGCTCGCGATAACCCCTGAGCTATCGACAACAGGAAGAAGTTTCGTAAATCTAAATACGAATGCCAAATTATAACTTCTATCTCTGTTATTCCGTTGCGGAGTGTGCATGCACGTCTCCAGTAAGCTGCCTGCGACACTTAAAAGCGCAACTTGCGGGGAAAATGTCCAGATACAAGAATTCCCAATTCTTGAGCTATGGCGTTTCTTATTTTGACATTCGACAGCATCATAAAATCTCCTTGGGCACTTTGGCTATGTCTCGCTATTTAAAATTCTAAATTCGATTCAAGTTACCGAATAAAAAAAGAAATTCAAATTATTTCGAATAAACCAAAAACATGAATCGAATTTTATATCGCAAAGATTTTTCGGTCTAATGCTGACAGCTTTCATGTAAAAATGAAAAAATTCACAAGTGTCCGTATTAATTTTTTTTCAAAGTCTAACAAAACTCTTACGAATTTTTTTATATTACGTATTATCGTATTTAAATAAATTATTTTTGCAGATAATAAAAGCATCAAATTGATACGCTGCGGGAATTTGAACAGATGTAGTTGTTAAATTTTTCCTAAGACATTATGTAGCCTTTACTTCATTAAAATATACATTAGAATCTTTACGGATAAGTGTAAAATATATAATAGTACATAAATATTAAAAATTAACAAACTAAAAGCACGAGTTCAAATATTATTCTGTAAATAACTTAGCCTAAAGATTAATGTTTACATAAATTATGAAAATAAAACCAGAATATTTTTTCCTGTTTAAAAATTGTATAAATTCAAATTTCTATTTATTAAATATGAATGTTCCTGAAAATCCGAACACAAATGATTTAAAAATACGATAAAAGTATATGAAAAAATGTTGCGTTTCCATGCAAAATATATTTAAAATTAATGGTATTGAACGATATTGATATGTTCCTTTTCTGATTGTTTTACGTATATTTCTCTGAATTGCTTCTGTTTGCAATATATTAATAATACTCACATTAATAAATAATCTTAAAAAAAATTCCCTTTATCATTCACGTCGTCAAATAAACGAGGAGAAATAATTGGTAAAAAATATATAATCAACCATTTGGAACGGAAAATTGAACAGTAAATTATTTAGGGGAGATTTGAAAATTTGTATACTGTTTAATTTCAAACAACGGCAAACGTTTGCATGAATAATTTGCTCATTTCCGCTGTACATTTAGTAATAACTCACGGTTTTACAGAAAAGAATGAAAATAACTCTCGATATTTTAATTTTAATATCTCGACTAGTCTTTTCTATATTGTTTATGGGATCAAGTCCTATTCAAACTAATATAAGAAATATATTAATGTCAAATATTATACAGAAATTTTCTTTTCTAGCACCCGAAAAATTTTCATCCTTAATAATACCAGGCAAACTCAATCGTCCACAATGACGAAAACATTTGTCAAGCTATAAAGAAGCAAATTAATAGCAATGAAACTGGAGCATCTATCCACGTATGGATAATATATAATGTTCAATCGTTTTAAAAATGGTTGCAATATAGATGTATTACTTGCAAACACCCAAGGGCCGTTCGTCTGATAGCAGAAATTACATAAAATTTGGAAAAGAAATAAATCCTTTAAACATGAAAAATGACAATGAAAACCCGTAGGACAGTTTCTACAATTCGTGCAAAATTTTATTTCCACATCGAACGCAAAATCAAGAAACCACCTTATTTCACACACACCCGATTTGGTAAAAAGTAAAAAATGAAAATAAAAATGTAAATAAAAATATTAAAAAATAACTTCCGTTGTCTTTTCTTTAACTCTCTACATGTACATTTAATTCATTACGATTACAATACAGTGTTTTTTCATATTCATGCGATATACAAATCGAATTTGAAATTTTATATGCAATATCATTCATTCAACCGCTACTATACAATTCATTTGTATAATAAATGCTAATGATTCAAGCAAAAAATATTTGTTTAAAAATAAATACAAAATTGAACCCTTTACCATAAAAAAAGAGGCAAGCTGTGAAGGAGTGCGAAAGGAAAATAAAGTTGAAAACCTTAAAAGAATCTCATAAAAGGAAAAACAGAGAAATAATAAATAAAAAATAGAGATTATGCATCATTGTTAATAATTATCTTTTAACAATTGCCATATTCATTTTAAAAATAAAATAAAACAAATTATAAATGATTATTTGAAGTCACATAATCTTTTTAATATAAAATTTACATTAATCGGAATAACATTAAAAAACTGTACAATAATAAATGCTTTCATAAACAAAATCATGTAAGATGTAACAGCTCAGTGGTTCTCAAACATTGTTGACCCAAATGCTAATACGACAATGATGGGATAAATTAGAAAATAATAGAAGTATCAAAAATACTGCTTCGAAACGTTAAACAAAAATGCAAATTTTTTTTCTTTGATTCTCAATTTGAGCTTTCCCTAAATTGCACAGTGAAAATTTTTTACGAAATTGCCAAACTTGAAAAAGTTTTAAGCATAAGAAAAAAAAATACAAGTGAACAAGAATTTCTTAATGACATACATTCAAATTTATGAAACGGTTTGGCAGTTTTAAAAACATTACCTTCCACATGAAGGTCTTTGTGAATTTTTATCGCAATCCCCTAGATAAGAATAAAAAAAATTACAAGTTTCTGAAAAATAAGTTGGTAATAAAATATTTTCAATTTAATAATTCCATCCATATAAATTTGAGCTTAAAAAAATATACTTTTTAACCAATTATGTTCCCCAAAGCGAATTGATTTAAGGAGCAACTGCACTGTGAAAACTAAATATACATATATATAAATATAAATTAAAAAATAATTGGATTCATGATCGTACATTAGCTTTTTCGCATCTTGCAACGAGCAAACATTAAATAATTTCTGGAGAATGATAAAATAAAAATAAATTTCTTACAATCCAAGATAAATTTGAAAAACTGAAAAATAAAATTGCAATTTTTCTATATACATATATGTAAAAAGACAGTTTGCGAACCACTGGTATGAAATTTCATTCTAATATGAAGTGTATTAAAAACAAAATTTGCAATTTGCAATTAAAAATGACACTATTTTTTGTTTCTAAGATAAATGTATATGTACATATATAAAAATTCCAAAAATCTATATGTACATATATAAAAACTCACTAACGAATTAATATGCTACTTTAATAACAATTTCCCTTTAGTAACAAATTGATCTAACGAGAACTTTGTTTTTGAAACAACATTAGAACAATTAATCTTCAACAATACTGAGTCGTATAAGCAAACTAACTATAAATTATGGCAATAAAAGCGAAGATGTCATTTTATACAATGTATTACATTGAATATGACTCTGTAATTTTCCTTTGGAATTTAGGAAAATACATTTTAATGATACACAAGAAGATTTAAACGGGAACATTCATAGGGTTTTAACTTGAACCTTCATGCAAATCTACAGAATCCAAAAATTCAGGATTTATCCCAAATTTTCTTCTATTTAATTGACCGAAAAATGAAACCAGCTTCTCTTTTCTTTTCTTTTTTTCTTTTCATATTGCCTAAATTCGAATTCTAATTATCTAATTCTGAGCTTCTGGTAATAATGGTATTCCGATATTGTTAGATAAAATATTTTCATTTAAGATCCAACAACTTCCTTTGGAATCCCGTTTAGTTTGACGATTTTTAGATTTTGAAAATTGCCCGCACGGTAACCGATATACAATTACTAATATTTTCAATAAATCCCTTTATGCATTTATAAAATCATTAACAATACAAATTCAAAAAATAATAGCCCTCGAAATTATATCCGAGAAAAAGTCTGACCTCACAAGAAAATGTTATTAAGAAAAATATAAGTAAAAGTTGAATTGCAATTAGAAATTTAATTGCTGAACCCAAGCACGTTTAAAAATTTATTCTTTAGATGAGCTCCTTGTTTGTGATGTTCTACCGTAGGTCCCCGTACCTCTATATGGACTTGATCACTGTTCTATTAACAGAAAAAAGGGAAAATAGAAAGAAAGAATGAAATACATCGTGATTAGAAATAAATGAAAAAATAAAATAAAATTTACTTACAAAAGTAAAAAAAAGCAAATAAAATTAAAAAAAACCGTTAGCATGCAAGATTTTCAATAATTATTAAAAAATCCTTGATAATTTTAGGAGCCCATCGCGGGGTGAGAAAATGTTTGATAAAAACGTTGCTGTGCATTTTTAACCGATAGTTAATATAGTATCCTTTTGAAAATTATAGGCAATATAAAAATTTTATTTTATTTTGGATAGGTATTTTATGTATTTAACTCACCTCGTCTCCTGTTTCATAATGCACGGATTCCAGGGATTCCCTGGATCCCCTCCTGGAATTTCTGTGTCTTCTGTCTCCTTCTTCGGATCTATCCAGAATTCGAAGACCAGCCCCTTGCCTGACCATTTTTAAAACCTCTTTTCTCGATCGCATCGCACAATCTTCCAGCGTTTCAGCGGCTTCGTATTTACCCTGTCTCCGATAAAGGGCTCCTAGATTTTTCAGCGTTGTTGTCACTGTAGGCAAATCAACTTTCGCTGCCTTGTGCCATCCTCCATACTCTCCGTATGGAGCGTTTTCCTTGTTTCGATACCTATTTTCTTCACGCTCTTCCGCGACTTGCCAAATGGGCTTGTTGTCACCTACATACACATATAATTTTTTTTTCTCTCTCTCATTTTATTAAAAACTCGTCTTTCGTTTAATAATTTGCTCCAGAAGGATGATAATTGCTATATTCGAATCTTAGAAGCTATCGACTGACATTTTCAAATTCATTTGTGTAAAATGGCCAAATACTTTTTGGGATTATAATTCTGAAAATTGTCGAAGATTTGAATTTAGCCAAATTTGTTTTAGTTAAGAATGATTCGTGATCCTGAATTCAAGAATTAAGTCGCAAAGATTGTTAATATTACTGATTACTTCTCAATTAATGTACATAAAAACCCAGATTCAAAATAGAAAAAGGATGATTCATCACAGATACTAAGGGAAAACTACCAATACGATTGAATAACATTTCTTGATGGGCATGAATAAAACAAATACTTGGATGTTCTTAAAAAAGATAATTTTATATGAATTAAGCCAAATTAAAAATACCGCTGTCATTGAAAACTGGCATGCTCCCTATAACTATTTTACAATCTCCCACACGCTTAGTGATCCCATTTGTGCAACAAATGTGTTTTCTATGAATTTAGCATGTTTTTATTGATTTTCACCATATTCTAAAAACGGCCGCTTGCTCTATCAATTTAAGAATACTCCTGAAATTTTATTAAATAAAATTTTCAAATTTGAAAAGTCAGTCATACTTACAGTAGCCTAGTAAAATAAAATTGTAAAATTTTTCACCCAATTGCACACAAAAATTAATAAATCTCTTTCAATTGGAAAACCTAGATTAGGGTTGTATTTGCTTTGGTAAATAACTTTCCCCGAATAAGTTAATTTAAAAATTGAATTTTGTATATCATTTAGTTTGCTTTCAGTTCTTACAATTAAAGTTGCCTGAAAATTACATTTTCCTTGCTATGTAATTATTAAAGCTAATGAAAAATTCATTTACAGTGAAAATGCTATATTCAATTCAATAATTCAATCAAAAATGATTATTTTATAAATCACGAATGTAAATCGTTGTTTTACAATCTATATGAATATGAAATATTTTCCAATTGTATTACATGAAAAAAATTCAATTCTAAAACTGAAATTATGACACAGTTCTAAAGTTCAATAATCTATACAAATTAAATTTTTCAAAAATCAATTGATTACAACAGAAACAATAGCTATTAAGTAAACAGGTACAAACAAGAGGTTAAAGTAAATAAATTACTATTTAGTGAATAAATAGCTGCTTGTTTGGCGGAAACCATAAATTTTGAAATTCAAAAATTATAATGATTTAATGACGAAGTCGCAAATTAATAATTGTAAACGTTCTAGTACGTAATAACGTAAAAGCGAACGATCGTTCGCTTTATACGAAGGGCGTAAGCTTTTGCGAAGCAAATTTAGGATGAAAGAATCCTAATACCATTATGAATATTCTCATGTTCATAATGGCTAAAGTGAAATAATATGTAAAATTACTTTCACAAAAGTTATACTAAGATGAAAATTAATTCTCTTATCATGAAAACCAATCTTAATGCAATAAGATGTTTGACTATAATGAAGTTATTAAAATAATTGTTCGGTAACATTAATATATATTTTTCATTAAGATATAAACGATCCATTTTCGTTCAAGTATTTAAAACATAATTGCAATTTCAAATTTGAATTAAGTATTCAAAATATTTCGAAATAGAGCAAGAATAAGCGATTTCTGATGTAGCAGTTTTATCACCATAGTATTTTACGCGATTTGTAAAGATTTTTTAAGATTAAGTTGTTACGATTTTTAAGTACGAATTCTGTAAAGAAATCTTATTTTAGAAAAATTTGAATCTATAATACATAGAGATTTAGATCTTTTTGCATTACATATGTTCATAAACGAGAAGTTTTATGGTGAAAAATATCAAATATTTTCTTGTCATTACTTATTCATTATTCCTAATATTTGAAACCGTAACTCTTTTTTAAAACAAAAAGGCTGACGAAAGAGAATTAATTTATTTTTCAGTATTTTCATCAAAAAGTTACAGAAAAAGTTAAATTAACAAATATAAAATTTTAATTACTTAAAACTGAATACATAATTTTACTCTAAGTAGCAAATTTAAAAATATTTTAAGAATTTAAGAAAAAAAATTTAAAATAAATAATTTGTCCTACTTCTAACATTTAAAAACACATTGCCCAGTTTATGTACAATAAATAACTGCATAAATAATTGCTCTCAATCGACAAGAAACAGTTTTATGGTTCATATATGTCACTTATACCGGAAAGTAAAAAAGTATCAGTCCTGGTCTTTCTTTGATATTATTTTTTTCGCATGATATTAAATATTTGGCGTATTTTAAAATTCTATTCATATAAAAGTTACATCTGATATTATAAAAGAGACTTCGATTCACAACTTTCGGATCTATTTCTACTTTGTTATTCAACTCACCGTCTATTGTCCCAAATTCTTGCTCGTGCGCTCTAGTTAAGACCTGCTTATAGAGAATTTCTGCTTCTTTATACTTTCCTTGTTTCAAATAGCATGAAGCCAAATTGTTTTTTGTTTTCGCAACGTTCGGGTCATCTGGTCCAAGTTTGCTATCGTAAATTTCTAATGCCCTTTGATAATATCGTTCAACTTCTTCATATTTACCCTGCAATAACAACATAACTTATTAGAATTATTTAATCCTTTAATTCATAAATGAAATTTATCGATACTATGAGATTAGAAAATTAAACGAAGATGAAAAAAAGAATGTATTTAGCATATTTCCTAATACTTCAAAACAAACCTGATTTTGGCATAAAAGGGCTAAATTATTAAGTTGTTTCGCTACATCAGGATGTTCTTTTCCTAACACTTTTTCTCTTATTTCCAATGCTCGCTTGCAAAGAGGCTCAGCTTCTTTATACTTTCCACGTTTTCCATAAAGTACAGCTAAATTGTTTAAAGTTGCAGCAACTGCGGGATGATTTTCTCCTAATGTTTTCTCTCTAATTGCCAAAGCATCGTTCAATAAACTCGCAGCATCTTTATATTTGTTTTGATCTCTAAAATCCCATATAAACAATAAAAAAATTTAAAAACACACTGAAATAAAGTATTTAGTTTGAAAATTTCTTCTCAATTTTACATATCTTTTTTCATACCTGTAAACCAATGCTAAAATGTTCAACATAGTGGCTACATCAGGATGATCACGCCCGCTGGTTTTTTCTAAATCCTGAAGGGCTTGCTTACAAAGCGGCACAGCTACTTCATATCTTCCTTGACTGGCATACTGAATAACTAGATTATGAAGTGTTCTTAAACGGGCTGGAATTTCGTAACCGGCATTTACTTGCTGTGCAAATTGGCTAGGAGGAGTTGGTGATATGTCTACGAAAATAAAAGATTATTAGATAATGAATCATTTTAGCATTATAAGAGTCAACGTCTTTTATATGCCGTAAAAATATAATAATAATTATATTATTATATAAAAAAAGCTATCTCAAACATCAATAAAATAAAGCATACTGCCTCTATCCTCAGCATCATCATCAGGAAAAAGATCTACTACAGGATCATGTGATTTTGGTTTATCGCCTTTTTGATCAGGAGATTCCTCAGTCTAAAATGAAATGAAATTTAATTGAACTAACCGAATTTACAAAACTTTTAAATCGCATATTATAAATAATAAATTATATTTTATGATATCACGTTAAAAAAGTTTTTTGACAAAAGAATTTTCACACTTTTTATTTTTTCACTTAGATTTTATGTTTCTAAATAAAATAAAATATATAAATAAATTTATTTTATTGGAATATAATAGATTACAAGAAAACTTACTAACAGAATTGGAGATAATTGTTTTTTTAAACTGAGCAAATGCAAAAAACTTGAATGATATTCTCTCTTAAATGTTAAAGGCTTCCGATTTAATGAGTTTAAATAAAAACTTAAAATTAAAACATTCGGACTTCTATTATTACAGAAACATAATTTCAAATGGTTTAATTCAGCTATGACTATAAATCTAATATTAAGTATTTTTTTTCCAAAACACTGACTTCTTTTTAATTTTTAAATATGCAATTTTGAATTGCAAGATATTTTTTCAGAGAAAAACACATAAATTCAGTAACCGAGAAATAACAATTTAGAAAATTAACATGTTTACTAATAGTTTTTAGTTATGAACAATAATCTTAAAGAAATAAAATTTGTTTAGTTAGAATCAATTATTATATTTAAATTATAAAAATAATGCGATAATCCAAGTAACTCACAACTGCATCAGCATCGTATTTTTTAATTGATTCCAAGTAATCAATATGTTTTTTCTCTTCTTCCAGTCGGGCTACAGCTTGCTCAGAATTCTGAAGCTTATGTTGAGCGTTTGCAAGTTCATCTCTAAGCCAGGCATTTTCCTGGCACAATCTCCTGACCTGAGTTTTCAGTTTTTGCTTTTCTGCTTCAACTTTTTGGAGATGCGAGGCAAGAGCAATCATCACCTATAAGATAATAAAAGTTAAAAAACAATTTTTAAATGCCTCAATATTAGAAAACACAAATTTGCACCACTTTTAGAATAAATGGTACATATATCTTTAGCATATTGCGAACGATTAATTTCATGCTCAATATTAGATAGAAGAAAAATTAAGCCACATACAACAATTTTCTCCCCACAACATTTTTTATTGCTCTGATCTTATGATTTTCGCCACGATTGAACAGGGAATGACTTTTTCAGTCAATTTTCATTTTTGTAAAAATTTTTTTAACACTTAAAACGATGATGCCCTTAAAATGAAATAATAATGTAATTTCTTTCGAATAAATCTCTTCGATGATTTATATCATCGGTTATAAGTGTCAATATAGCAAGATTATGCATAACAAGCGGTATTTTAAATAAAATTATTTACAATATAAATGTTAAAACCGGATTTTTTTAACTTTTTACAAAAATAATTTTTAAAATAATAATCAATTTAATATGTTTAGTTTCCTTTTTGGAAGCACATATAATATGAAATCAAAACATTGAATATCAAAAGTAGCAGCAACTTACCTTTCAATACCATTAATTAGCTTCACTTTTAGTAAAATTTGTTTCTTTAATTTGTTAAATTGACAAAAAATCGAAATTTTTCCAGATTTTATTTTATTTTTCTAAATTAAACATTGTTTTAACGCTTTCTCCGATCGTCATTTTATTCATAATCTCAGCAGAGGCTCGTCTTAAGATTTAAAAATTTTATAAACTCCAGATTAAAAGAGAGGGGCATAAGGCTAAAATTTGGATACTATTAGGCTGCATAATCCATTAATCAATTCCAAAGGTTGACTTAAAAAATTTATGGTCCACAAGATTGGAACTTCCATTCACATAATTCAAAAGCGAAAAGATCTTTCCTTTTTTTCCTTTTGCATCTATTATATTTTTCTATAGAGAGAGAGAGAAAGAGAGAGAGAGAGAGCATTCATTTTAACTGTCCGCCAAGAAGAGTTGTTATTTGTACAAACGTTTAATAATTATTACTTGAACGAATAATAATTACTAATATGACAATAAAATTTAAAATAAAAAAAATAAATTCATACTTCTTTTGTTGTGAATTACACATATATTTTTTGGATGGAAAGAAATTTTGATAATTAATTAAAGATACGTTTATAATTTATTGCTAACATATGTTATTTACGTTATTTTAGATTAAAACTTCAGTAACTCAAAACAGTAAAACAGTTTAAAAGTTTTATAAAAACCATCATTGCGACGGAACATATATATAAGGATAATGAAATTGTTAAATATTTGACTGAAAGTAACTTTAGTAAAATAACGTACAATATACGATGTGTGTTTAATCATTATATTCATGTATATATGCATTAATATAAAATGTACATAGATTTAGCATTGCCATTTAGGCGCAAATTGACTAGCTATTAACTGCTAAAAAAGGTTCAGTTTTTTGTCACTTGAATCTGAGATTCAAACCTAAGAAATATGAGATTGCCTTATATAAATAAATAAA
Source organism: Ricinus marginatus (assembly GCA_028565995.1). Classification (NCBI taxonomy): domain Eukaryota; kingdom Metazoa; phylum Arthropoda; class Insecta; order Psocodea; family Ricinidae; genus Ricinus; species Ricinus marginatus. Next base: position 104,766 of record JAOWBB010007605.1, read on the forward strand.
TTGCCTTATAATAATTAAAATAACATTTTTGAATTAAATCTATTAAATATTCATTTCTTTACAATCAGACAAAGAAAGAAAGTAAAAATGGACTCTTGATTAACTGCAAGTTTACAGGCAACAATTAATAAATCATAATGAAAATCTGAATTTATTGATAAATAAAATGTTACTCAAAAACCTATATTGAAGTCCAAAAAAATTATTAAAAAAATCATTAACAAATTTTTAAAATATAAAACCTATTACAGATTAAAGATAATCATAAAAAGTAATTGGATATATTTCATCATCAGCTTTCATGCATCAAGAAAAAAGATTTTGAAAAATTATTTTTTATTCAAAAAACACTATAAGCATGTTAGTTTCATCAGAATAATTGATATCAGCTACATAGAAATTTTTGATTCTAAAAATTGTAATAAAACCAAACTTACAAAATTAACTTAACCTGCTTTACTATGCATATTCTGGTACCCTGTGTACTGTGGATTTGTATGGCAGAAGCACAAATTTCTTCAATGAAAAAATTATGGCTTATTTTTATACTATTCCCAACTGTTGTTGGGAGTCTTCAATTCTTATCACTGGCTTTTATTTATAAATTACATACAAATGGTTACATTCTATATTGTAATTATAAGCTTATATTAGTATTTTGTATTTCCAAATCTTCTAAACTATGAATGTAGGAAATGGATGAAATATGGCAAACATACATGAAAAAGAATTTTAAAAGAATAAATTTTGAACTGCAATTATTACTATATGATACTAATAAACATTATGTTCAGTTTTCAAGACAAGATCCAGGTCAGATGCATAGGACTTGAAATAAAAACAATTAAATTATTTGATTTATTTAATCAAAGCCTTACCTCTGCTTCTCCCAAGCCCAGTTCTATCATCTCGACACTTTTGCGAACGAGTGTTGTTTTTTCTTGAATAACACTAGCATCTCCTATATTTGAGGGTTGTGAAGGGCTCAGCATTTCATAGCTGGATGTTAATCCATTTAGTATGGAATTATGCTCGTTCTTAAGCGCTTCAAGGCCCTGGACGACTGTTTTTGTATTAGTCATTATTTCTTCCTGTGTCATTTGTGTCATTTTGCCCATATTTTCTATCTTTTTCCTGCAATAAAAACGTAAATTGCATTATATAAGCCGTTGACATATTTAAATACCGAAATTTTCTTTATTTAAGAATTTATGATTGCCATTGTCATAACATTTGTTAGTTGGCCTACACTGAAAGAGAAAAACAAAATAATCATAAAAAAATCTATTAATTGAATGAGCTACATTTATATTTCGCCACATTTTATACTGATATCAAACGGAAAAATCCAATTTCCTAAAAAAAATAACTAAAACCTCGATTTCGAAGTCAAAAAAAATCCAGTACTTACAAACGATAAGAATTAATAACGCGTGACATTTTATATAATATTAGAAAAACGTTTATTGCACGAACATTGATCAAGTACTACTCCTATTATTATAAAGCCTGAAAACACGGTGAGAATCAAATAGATCAATCGAAAACCGTCATTGTCCAATCCAACTCTACATATACGGTATCAAAAATCTTACGAAGAGATTAAATAATTTTCATCATCGACAGCTAAATGTAAAAGCATGTCTAAATGAAAGAAGAAGTAAGAATTTATGTAACGTTGGAAACTACAGAACTTTTCATACAACAAGAAAGAAGAAAAAGAAAAAAGGGAAAAACAGGTTGAAGACGCCACGACGCGACAGTAAACTAGACCGTCTGCAACGAGGGAAAAATATGGCGATTAAAGCAGTGTTGCTATGGATACCGCAGCGACCACATCACGTAAAAGCGTGACAACAAAATAGGATTTCTCCGCTTGCGCGAATCAAAGGCCAGTCCCAATATTTAACTCAAGTCGGACAAAACTTCCCTGAAAAATCAAAAGTATGAATATATTTCTTTTTCAAAAATTTAGACATTTAAATCTGAATTGAAACATGGTATCATTCAAAGTGGGCAATATGCGAAATCGATTGCTCGACGCATGTCTGATCCCTTTTAGTTCCGTACTTATTTATTAGAATTAAATTTATTTGGAAGTCATTTTTAAAATTCAGTTTTTAATACAACGCAAGGTCATTATTTTAAATTAATATATGATATAGTATAAATATAAAATCAAAGTATATTGGAAATTTTATTGCTCACAATTGATCATTTTTTTTCATATCATCTGAAAAAACAGATAATTTGAAAAACATTTTTATTCAATTTATCCCGTAATTAATGTAATTTAATGCATTAACTCTTGTTTGATAGTAGTTGTCGTGCTTCGCTATCTCATTTAGTATTCTTTTCGACTCATACTTCATATTAAAATAAATTCATATATTACAGTTATAATTCATACTTATATTAAAAGAAAAAGTTTTTACTAAAAAAAATTGAGTAAGTGTCAAATAAAAAAAGTTAAAATAAGAAACCGACACACAATAATCACATTTCCGAAGCCCAAATGCACTGAAACAGTCATTTTCATCAATCTCAAAATCATTCCTATTAAAAATTCCTTATATAAAATTTAACTTCACCTTACAATTCAAGGTATCTGCAAAAGTTCTAAAGTACATGAATCTCTCTCATGAAATCAAAATCAGGATGATCTTCAGCAATATATCAGCCATTATTGTCATTGTAAAAGAACCTTCCAAGAAGGCCTTCAAAAACTGCACCTTTAAAAAATTAAATTTTTCTTCAGTTCAGAAAGTTGTTAAGCTCAAAAAGACGCAGAAGCAAATCTGAAAGTCTGAATTCGCGTGGATCCCAAACCTCATTTTTTCACATCAAAAGCCATTGCTAAAAATTCTGACAATTACTCGATTGCTTTCCTTCAATGAGTTAATGTCCCATTAATTCTTTAACTTTCTCCATGAAAAGTTTAATTAGGCCCTCAATTAAGTCTTTTTTTTCCAGATACCCGCCGCCGCTGCTGCTTTATTCAAATTTCAACATCATTGATATATTTTATTTTATTCAGTGGCTTAAATATCGTACAGTTTTTCTGTTCGCATGGTTTTGTTAAATTAGAGAGAAACTTCATATTCTTGGTTTTTTCCATCAACTAATAATTTTTTTCAGCATCACATGAGATAAACACAATAGTATTGTTGACTCAAATTCATATGCCTTCAAGGCATCTAATCGAATTTTCTACTCGATACGGATCGGAGAGCAGCAATAAAATACCCGAAAATGGAACCTAACCCTCAGGCGGATCAAGGTACCCAAAACGAAAAGCGACTTAGTAAGAGAAATTTACGGAGTGGCTTTAGATTTTCCAACGGTGCACACGAGATCATCGGAGAAATTAACTTTACCAGCTAATTTCATAAATTTTAGGGGCAATACCAGTTGCCGTGTTGTGCAGCAACATTCAAACTTCCTTTCTAACTAGTGGTCTTGATTGAGTGAAAATTAATGCTTTTTTCAAGCATAATAAAAAAATTTCAGAATTCCTTTTCTCTGTTTCAAAAAGACAAGTTTGTAATAATTTTTGAAATATGTTTGCAGGTGAAATTTCCAAATTGTGTGTTTCTTAACTTTCCAAAGTTTACAGGTTAAAGTTTTTCTGGAAGTTTTAATTTAATGACATTATCATCTTTCCGGTCTCGTATGATTATTAAGTATTTTTGTAACTGCATTCGCTTTTTATCTTATTATTTTTACAGAAAGTTCATAAGAGAATTTTTATTATGCAATATACTTTGAATAAATAGAAATATATGTAATTAAGTAATGCAAATATTTGTAATTAGGAATATAAAATTGCTATTGTTTGAAAATATGGATAATGCTTGGACATGTTAGACTACTAATGTAAAGGGAAGGCGCGCAAACTTTCCAATTTCTAAAAATGATAATGACCAAAACATGGAAAGTACAAGTGAGAACCATAATTTTACATTCTGTTGATATTTTATATACCTTTGCGATTGTTCCTTAATAACATCTGAGGCCGATAGAACATTTGGAAAACAGGAAAAGAAGGCTTTTTTTAGTTTTTCGATTTCGATAAAATAATAATGAAAAAAAAGTATTTAGTCGTTAGACAAAAAGTAATTAAATCATAAACTAGAAACTAATTATTTTCTTTCTTCAAAGACAGCTTAGTATGCAGGGAGGCCTTTTTAAATCTTTTCTAAATTAAATTTTGGACAAAAATGAATGTAACGAATTTAATAAATTCAGGAATTTCACAAAGTCAAAATGAAATTTTTATCCTTATCAAATCTTATGGTAATTAATTAATAATATAAATATTGAAGGTAATTGCCATAATTGATTGTTAACCTTTCCCAACAATTTTTTTTACTCTACATTAGATATTAAACCATAAAATTAAATGAATTAATTTCTTATAATGATTATTCATCGCTATTTTTTGGAATTTTGTTTGCTACTCCTTAAAGGATGTTTAACACTGAAATAATGGGATATGTCTAATCCTTGTTTAACATCCAGTGTTTAATTATAAAAATATCTAAGATTACACCCAAAATAATTTATTTTTTTTTCTAATTAGTTCACTTTTAGAATTTTAAAGTTTTAATAATGTTTGACCTCTAATATGCTGGCACATTGTGATTTTAGTGCTAATTTAGCCTACAACTTAAAATTTATATAAATATACTTTCTATTTTTTAAATTCAATGAAAAATTTAAGGTTTAGCTATAAGGCTAATAAAAGCATATAATGTAATATAAATATAGCTATATATAACGTATATAAATAGCTATATATAATATAATTATATAATATAAATATAGCATATAGTGTTATAAAAATATACCTAATAACAAAATAAAATCTTTGAAAACCACTGTCCTAAATGATCTGCTCACATAGTGACGTAATACCGTAATAAGGAAGGCAAAAAAGTTACATTTCACTTGTCAAATGTGTTAACCACGAGTTTATACTTTTGTCAACGGTTTATTTAAAAAATGTACAAACAATAACATGATTCTAATCAAATTAAATTAATTTTGATAATTATAAAATTCTAAATTTCTTGGCTTTACAAATGATTTTCTAAATTGCAATTTAAATCCCGACATGGTTGAAGACATTTTCCCAAACCGGTCAATTAAGTGAAAGTTTTAGTTTAAATTATTCCTTAAAATCCTCAAGAATACTTTGGACAAGTTTTATTGTTTAAAATGTTTAATTTCATAAAATTGAATTGTAAACTAAAGATTTTCCAAAAAGTGGGCTGAACATTAATTACATGGATAATATTAAGGGACGGATGAATTTGTAGATTCCAACTTTTCGAAGACCTATTAATATTAAATTGTTAAAATAGATTTTAAACGAATTTTCATTCAGTTCAGGCTAAATCATTAATGAAAAACATAAATTTGATATTGCTAGAAATGACTATTTATTATTCTCTAATTATATTGATTATATAATTCTCTAAACGTAAACTCAAGATGTACTTTCACATTCATACAGATTTCTACATTATTAATTATTTACTATTAATTTTGCCATTTTATTATTTTGATAAATCCATATATACAAAAAAATTATGCTTTTGAGAAAAACTCAAACATGTATAATCATACTTAATTAATCTCCAGTCAAAAAAAAATACAACATTTATATATCTTTTTTTTTTTTTTTTTTTTTTTTTTTTTTTTTTTTTTTTTTTTTTTTTTTTTTTTTTTTTTTGTT
>JAOWBB010007616.1:0-110416 GCA_028565995.1 Ricinus marginatus
AACTTTTTCAATTTTCGTATTTTCTAATGACTTTTGTTTTTAAATACGTAATCAAATTTCTAGCGCTCTGCTTTTGCATAATTAGCCAGGAAAAGTTTGGAGAAAATTTTCAAAATTATCCGCGGTTAAGATAACAGTAATTTCCCACCAAATACACAATGTATATTTCCAACGTCATGTGGAAGAAGGTTGCAAATTTCGTTGAAAGGGTCACCTAAATTATACAAATAACGGGATTTACCTTGTAACAGAATGGATATGAAAAGTGGATGTTTTAGCTAACCGATAGCGTTGCTCTTGTAGCGAAATAACATTCTAAGTTCAAAGCATTGAACCAGATTGGTTAAGTTTAACCAGTTAAGTTTAACCAGCAGTTAACTTCAGATTTTCCTTCCAGAATTTGACGTCTTTCCTTATATCCGGGTTTCTTGATTCATTTGAAGTCGCAAATGTAGACCAAGGCCCTTACTTAGAAAATTTTCCGTCTCTATTTTGTGTATTTTGTTTATGAGTTGTTCCATCCGAATTATATATTTCATTGTTTTTCTTTACAATCATATTATCCGTGATCACCGGACCGTTAATTGTTATAATCCATTTAATTCTCACTAACTCAAGTCAGCCCTTGCACGTCGTACTTGTGCCTCGGTTGTACTGCACGCATCAAATACTATTTTAAGTCTTGATAAAGAGCCACATTCAAATTATTTCTTATTTATTCAAGTCCATTTGTTTCTGCAGCTTACTCATTTCCATACATTAAAATTCCTATACATTAACTATTAGTGAAATTGTCATTTTATCATGGAACAGATAAAAATGTTTTTGAATATTTTAGGTTTTTTTTTAATACATAATAATTCACATAATGAGGGAATTTTACTGACCATCAGACTTTACTTTGCATCAGTGAACAATATTAATTAATATTTAATACAGAATCCATAAATTTTAATTGTATTTAATGTGTATTTCATTCATCACTATCTAAAACGACAGCTCTTAGATGATATAATTTTTCCACTCGGACCGAAACTGAATATTCATAAGAGGGAATATTTATTTTACCGAGGTTTAATTTATTTAAAATTATCATTTTGAAGAATGTGAAAGTCTTGTTTCAGAACAGAAATACTAATGTCACAATTAACATAAAAAATAAAAAAAATGGCACGAAATCTTGATGGATTGAAGGGACAACCAGTATTTCTTTTGAATATTAAATTACATCAAATTAATCAAAAATTAATTATTTATGATTAAAATCAATATTAAATCAAAAGAGAAATGATGGAAAAAATATGTATGGAATTTATGAATTATTTAAAGCGAAATTATGCCTCGCACGTCATGATCTTCATACAAATAGTTGTAGCTTTAAAATTATTTTGAGCCCTTTATATTACTAATAAAATAAGTTAGAAATCTCACATTATCAAATTTCAATAAATTGGATATAATGACATTCGTTTTAAAGCAATACTGTTTTAACAGTGTTTTTATCAGGAATAGGATTTTAATTTATCTTCAAGTTTTTTTTTATTAATAACAAATAAAAGACAAAACAATAAATGATTAAATTCTAAAAATTCGGAGCTGACTTCATCCAATGATTTCTTCAAAGTCCGCCGTCGCAATCAGGCAAAGAAAAACAAAAGTCCTGGATAAGCCTCCATAAAACACATAAAAGAAACTGCGCAAAACCGAGAGTAAGAAAAATTCGAAGGAAAAACAGGGGAAAATTCATACGGGTTTCCCAAAATTTTTCTCCAGCGAATGAAAATGAATGACGGGATTGGAAAGTTAGTCCCGGAAAATCTCACGAACTATGCTCGTATCTCAGAGTTCGGAAATAAAAACATTGAGGTCGAATGAAAGGTGGAACATTGCCCTTCGGAGCACCAGATTTTATTTTATTTTATTTTATTTTTTTATTTTTATTTTTTTTTGTTTTGATATAAGCTGCGGAGGTTTCGACAGCGAAAAACGAAAAACAGGGGCCGCGGGAGATACGGGACAGAAACTTTATATTTTCGTTTAATATTTTTTTAAAAATTTATTTTTAATCATTTGCATTTTCTTTTGACATTTTTTTGACTTTGGATGATGCTCGCTTCGTTTCGCCCAATAAATCTTCTCGCTGATCGAATTTAGCGCTAATAATGAACGAAAGTATTTTGTCATGGATCGTGGATGAAATAAAAAGAGGCTTCAGTTCAGGTTGGGATTCGGAATTTTGATTTACTATAAATTTAACAGCGGAGGAACTCAAAAAAAGCATTTTGCTTTTGGTATATTACTCATTCTTTTTTTTTTCATTTTCTAAAGCACAAATTTCATATTAATGTCCTTTAAATCGTAATTAAAAAACGAAACTTATATCGACGATCGAGATCGTGCATCTTTAAAAATTTATTTATTTTTTTCAATTTTTTCTGCTGTAATTGCAAAGAACATAATCGTTCCTTTGAACGGGAGTTTAAAAAAGCGGCAATGGGGAAAATTTGAATTACAAGTATTCATTTATAACATTGGAAAAAAAAAAAAATTTTTTTTTTTCACTATGCGCCATCATTTTGCGACACTGTCAGAATAATAAAATTTATTCTGAAAGAGGAAACTGAAAAAAAAGTCGGTGAAATATTCAAGCGCTGAAAGCTTTGATACGGAGATGTGAGAAATTTGCTGACGGAATGGATTACAATAATTATGGATTTGCTAAAGTACGAAGCTGCATTAAGGGAAAGAAAAGGAACGTAATGGAGACAAAAAAAAAAAGAAAAAATTAAAGATTCAATGAGGGAAGTCGTTAAATATTATTTTGCACACAATATAAAACGTCCCAAAAATAATGGTTGCATTTGAGTTTTCAATCTGCATCGGAAAACTGAATCTGCTATAAAAGGCGAACGAAACGATATGTTGAAATTGTACAATTTGTTATTAAAAAAAAAAGAGTCAGCAAAATATTGCAATTAATTTCCCTTTTCAACAAAGGCTTTCCAAAATGTGCCTTCCGAATGTTTTGCATTTGCAAGAGGAATTTTTCCTTTTCGCGACGGTGCAAAGCGAAAATTTGGCATTTCCATAGCGTTTTCGGCGGAAACTTCCCTTTTCAGATGCAGGAAAGTAAATGCTCTACACATAGCGTGCTGTTGGCCTCGACCGCTTTAAAAGAAAATTTTAATTAAGTTTTGCAAGAACTGTGAAAAGTTTCAGTTTTATTCCTTCTTTTGAATTATTTCCTGAGGAGTCGCTTCCTCGGCGCTTACTCCGTAAATCTTACGGTCGGGGTGGGCTGAAAAATTAACAGTAATTACCTCCGGGGGTTGGGGGGGTTTAAGAACCTGGGTAAAGTCGTTATCTGGCACTGCCAGCGATTCTTCGGTATGTTCCGCTGAATCGAATCCAATTCTCGCTTATTTTCCAGGCAGGAAGCGAGGAAAACGACCCGAAAATTGAGGAAATGTTAAAAATATTATTCTCCAGGAATATGAAAGAAGGTAGCGGGATTCGCTCTAGGAATTTTCGGATTAATAAAAGTTTTCAGCCTTTTGAGGAGAAGCAAAACCTTTTTTGGAGGAAATTCCGAATTTTCCTCTTTCTCCGGGACTCTTCTCTCTCTCGAGCCCGCTAAGCTCGGCTGCAAGCGAGTTCTGCCTTTCGTGCATTTCCACGGCGAAGGATTTATTACTCAAAAGCACTTCTGCCCATTACTTATCCCTCCATTCTCAATCAAGCCATGTTAAGGCATGAATGTGGATTGATTCTTCTCGGCCTTAATTTATCTCGATTTTCTTTTTCTTTACGGTGGGAAGGGGAGCAATCCCTGGGCATTCAGGTAATTGGGAACCCCACGGATCATGCCGGAGTTGCCTTAGCTGAGGCCGGTCCACGAATGAAACCTCGACAGCCTGCAGAATTCCCTGGTGCGTGATGTCTCGCGGATTTTTGCACGATCGGAATCCGTCGGCCCCTTTGGAAAGCAAAAATTACGCGAGGCTCGCATGCTGTCTGCGGGTCTGGAACTCGATTGTTCGTGCATGGAGAATGCCCGCGATTGTCCCAAATTCATAACACTCTTTGCCTGAGCTTCAGCCAAGTCACTTAAACAGTCTCGGATGGATCTTGTCTTGCATGTTCTCTGGGCAAGATCGGTAAATTGGTGTCTCAGAATGTTTCCTTCTATCAAATTGCCTTATGTAAAAGTTGTGGAAGCTGTGATAACATGTTTCACGTACGTAACATTTATGGATCTACCCATAATTTTATTAGGTATTAAATCTAAAAATTATTATTTCTTCATATCTCGATATATTCTAAAATTTATTACTCGCAAAAACGTTTAAAATGTTATTGTGGACATGATTAAATACCCTAATGGCATTATTACCCTACTGGTTAGGTTAAACGCATAATACATTTTGTAAATAAAATTAAGCCACATTAATCGTTTTTTTATTCACCTTTAATTCATAAAGAGCAATTTTTCTTTTATAATCAAATAAGTTTTTGAAAATGACTAATAGATCTTATTTTCAGAATTAACTCAAATTTCAGATATTTTCAAACCATGCTGATGCCTATAAATTTCTTCGTATAAAAATACGTTTCGTGTGAAATATTTACATTTATGAAATATCAAATATTTAAAAAATTAACTTTAAATACATTTTTTCTGTAGAGTATTACAAAATACTCTTCGGGAGGTTAGCTTGGAACACCTAAATGCCTATGTCCATCCCTAAATTTCCAACGAAATACATTAAAATAAATTTCTTCTAAATACATAATGAAAAAAAGGGTTATAAATAAGAATATTGATGCAAAATGACGAGCCAATCTTCTTTTTCTGTTGGAAAGTTTATTTTTAGGATATTGACGATTTTCGGAAAAACGCGATTTATTTTTAATGCACGTGAAAACCGTTCTTGACCTTTACCACAGCAGCTCCTGACGTCAAAGCCTCTTTTTGAATAGCCTTTTGTTGGAGGCAGGAAAATCCCTTTCAAGAAACAAATGGGGCAAACCATTTACAATGTTCAGGGTTTATTTATAATGAGAAAAAGTGTAAATTGGTAAATTTCATATCAAAGGATCCTGGAGCGCTGGCCGCACACGTTGTTTATGCAGACTGATCCCGATTTAGGGATCCGTGAATCGAAGTCAAAGCTGGCTAATTACGAAAAAACTAAGTCAGCATAGCATGATATCTATTGCCGTAAAATATGATCCCGTGTGTCAGACTAATCCTTTCAATGGTGAATTTGTGTTTTATCGTTATACCATTCGGCAGCATTCTCGATGGATATTTTTCTCGTCTTTGATTCTATTCTTTATTTTTCGTGCTCTCACGAGGATCTGACAGAACGGAAACATCAACGCATTTGCTGTGCTAGTCGAAAGCAAATAATATTCAAAAATCAAGATTAAAATTATCCGAAAGCTTGCTTATTAGTAATTAATCACTTTACTCAGTACCGTAGCTCATTTGGCTTAATATAAGCAATCCACCAATTTAATCTTCTCAATCTGATGTGTTTAATCACTTCGGCATCCAACTTTTCCTTAATAAATTAATCTAGTTTAGCTCTCAACAAGCTTAGATCCCTTGATTTTGCCCCTAGTTTTCATTACCTAACTCATAACCCAATGAAATACATATCTAAATGTTGGATTTCGTTTAAAAAAATGATATTTTTTTTTTCCCCTGTGTTTCAGCTTTACTGACAAACCGAATCATTTACTGGAGAATAGATAGTGCGATCGACGAAACTGCCGTTGTGCAGTCTTGTTTATGCATTCATAATTATGTCGGTCGCATAACCCCAAGGATGCGTTATTTCCCGAACATTTTTGATAAAAGTTAAGATTCGGAAGGGGAAGAAGCAGTAAAAAGATTTTTATTCAGCAGCGAAAGAAAAGGAGAGTTTCCGGTTCCGTGTAAAACGCTACACCCAAGGAAACATTTTCGAATTTCCAGTTCGAAGCAGCCGGGAGCCATTGCAAAGGTCCGGAGGCCCGGGAGAGCAACCTTTGTCCCGTGGAATCCCGCAAGAAGAGGAAGCGGAAAAAAGGCCTGCCAAATGAAAAAGTCATTTCAATCGCAGAGAATTCGAGGTCGGGTTCATCGATCGATTTTCCGACAGCGGCCCCGAATTTTCTCTTGCATTTCCCGAGAAAGATAAATAATTCGCCCTTTTTTAGCCTCTCCTGTCCCCGGAAATTTTTCCATTTAATGAATTGTTTAATTCCACCTCCAATCGTTTCCCGTCCAACCGATAACCTTTCGTCTTCTTCTTCGACAGAAGAAACTCGGGCGCGTAAATGCAGCTTCGCCTCCATTTGAATTCACTTCCGACCGCTCAGGTTCGTCCAGCGTGGATGAATCCGCTGGAGCTGTAGCAAGGCAAATATGTAACTTTTCCAATTTTGCGGCCGTCAGTGTAATGGATTTTTGCTGTCGATTTTTCACGGGATGACCATTCGCAACACATGTAAATTTTGAGATTTTAAATTATCCTCGATTTCGTTTGGAGCATTTCGGTTTTTCTCCCGCCCATTTTTGAGCGAGAAATGTAAGTAATAACAGAACTGGAATAATGCTGGAAAATTGGAAAAAAATGAGTGAAGGCTGCTGAATTGGAAAAGAAGAAATTTTTTTTTTTTTTTTTTAATCTGAATTTTAAGCCTTAGAGGAATTTCCAACAAGGCCGAAGAGTGACTGACACTCCCTGGAAAGCGTGAACTATTTGCCGTGGGAGGTGCGGAATAATTCCACGGCAGAGCTTTGCGAAAAAATTGTCTTGAAAACTCATCCAGCAAAGAGTTTACTCCCTTAAAAAATATCGTTTTAAAAAAGAAGGATTTGCTGACACGAAGCTAAATATAATTTTAGTTCCGAAATATCCAAATTCCTCGCATCCTCCTCGAATTGTAGCTCATTTTCTTCAGCTATGGACTAATGCTGCTCCCTGGAGATGTGTGCATTGCCATTTTTGCCACGTGTTATGAATTCATCAGTTGCTTTTATGTAATAGATGCCGGATTCCAAATAGGAAAATCTCGCATTTTTTCCCCAACATGAAACGTGAAAATTTGCCATGAATGGAAAATGTAAAAATTCACTTACTGCTTCAAAAAGCTCCATCGAAAGTCCCTGCAGAGGGACAGCTTCAAAGTGTCTCCAGAGCAAGAAAAGACTTTAAGAAGGCAACGTTCAGAGGTATCTTGTTTAGTGAGGGGGCGGAAGTTCTACATCCTTTGCTTTTTCAAGCACTTTTGATTGCAGAAAGATTTAATTTCTCTGGGTTAGACTTTTTCTTCAAATTTTTATTATGATTTAAAATTTCGTTAGGAGACAGCAAAAGTGTCGATGCTATTGTAAAATATATTTAATTTTATTGTTTCGACAATGGGCTGGAGCTCCTTGAGGAAAATCTTTAAGCCTCAAAATGACCAATCTCCTTTTTTTCCAAATAATAATAGGTTTTTGAGGGAAAAGAAATTTTTTTTTTCGGGTGAACGAAAAATACCGTTCGAGAATCATAAACCAGTTTTCTGGACTTGAAATGAGAGTTCAGCGGTATCGGTCCATATTGTTTGCCGCAAAATTATACGCATCTTTCTTTATCTCCAATAACGTTGTGGTGTGGTACGAACGGACATGTTTTCCATCAAGCAGACTTCGAAACCTCACGCATTGTCGCTACTTTTCCTCATACCTTATGTTAACCTAAATTTTCCTCATATCAATGATTCACGTTAAGATTAGCACATCAAATGCAAAAGGGGTTTTTCAAATGATTTTAGACTTTTTATTAAAACTGTGAATTCTTCAAAAGAAATTCATTCAAATACACTTTTAATGTTTTCATTATTCTTTGCTTTTGTCAATTTTTTGACAATCTTGGCGATGTTTCCGAAATAATACAAGTCTCACACCGAATTTCTGAATGATCCGGGAAGACTTCTAAGGGATCAAATATCACTTTGTGTAGGAATCCACGAAATCAATACTATTAGAAATTCAATGTTTTTACAGTCGCAGACAATTCCAAAATCCAGTAGTCCACGGATGTGCGTGATATCTTAGATGAATACTGCTTAAGCCATATGTAAAATTTGATCTTGATATTCAGCAAGAACCTTTATCATGCAGTTTTTTTTATCAAACAGATAAGTTATTGAATTACATACGATTGATTAAGATTTAAAAAATGATCGTCCCCCGTTTTGAGCTGTAAAATATTGGATTAAAAACCAAAATACAGTTTGTAATTAGAAAATGATATTAAAATATAAAACTATTATATTTTTTGTCATATTATAATTAATATCACTATATACATATATGTTTAATAAGATTAAATATTATAATATTAAATTATATTTAATCTTAACAAAAGAAGTAACAAAGAGAAAAACAAGAGTAGATCAGGACAAATTGAAAAAAAATACGGCTATTGTTATTATTCTGATTTCTTGCTACTATTAATATATTTATAAACATTAATGCAAGTGTTTGCGTGCGGTTTTATTTTTAAAAATATCAGTGGCAGCAGCGAAAAGAAAAGATTCGCATTTAAAAGTTTGCAGATAAATGGAAATATTAGCATAAAGTGGGGACTGGAGATAATTGGAATCATCAAATTATGCGCAATATTATATAAAGCAAAAGTCGATCTTTCTCACTTTCTTCTTGCAAATTTTCTTTTTTTATTGAGGAAGGAAAGGCCAGACAACCTTTTTTTCCTTGCCTTGACGAATATTCGACTTCGCTCATTTATTATTTATTTGTCTCTTCCTTTAGAAATAGCTGAAATTTAAGGACAAGGATATGATAAATGTTACAATATTTTGACATTTTCCCCTTCTTTTTTTAATGTTTTCTCCCGTTTCACGATGATAATCTAAAAATTGATTTCATAAAAAAGGTTTTTATGACTGAAGTGAAGCTGTAATGTACCTGATTGTAAGAAGTAATGGTACAGAATTATAACCGGGGCTCTGTTAAGTTAAGGCATCAAAAGGCACAAAGTGAATCATCTTTTATGGGGATTTTCGATCACGAGACTAAACCGATTTAGAATGGAGGAAGATACGAAGAAGCATCATTTTAATTAAGATTTTCTTTTTAAGATTTTTATTAACAATTAAAAACAATAAGTGAAACACCGGGTAAATTTTGCCCCGATCTAATGGAGAAAGAAGTGCCTTGTCATAAAGACTAAAAGCACAAAAATTTTTTGTTTCTTTCCTGACGGAAATTACATTACGATAACATCTTACAGGAGCTCGGTCAACTAAAAAGCTAAAACCATTTTTGGTTTAACAACAGCAAGAATCTTTTCCAGTCCGAAATTAGTTGTGGACTTATCAGTTTAACTGGGAAATGTTCCCTCTGGATAAGGGATGAATTCAAACGCATCCAATGGCGGTTTATATGACCAATTTGGGGTGACAAGGGACTCATATTGCCTTAAGATACAGAGAACAGAGAGCGTTAGGTCCCTGCTCTCTTTGAGAAATTGGAGAATAAGATAAGAAACAATAAATAAAATTTATTTTAATATTCCCTTAGCAAATTTACTTTTGATTTAAGTCCAATTGAAAAAGTACAAGACATGTTTGCAAAAAGAAAATTTACTTGATAGCGCAATATTTTTTCTTTTGTAAATGTTAGATGAAATTTTAAAAGGTGTTTAAGTTCTTTTAATGCTGCATTATGTCTTTTAAAGGAGAGCCAAATTCTGGATGATATTTATAAATATTATTCCCAAAGGTCTGTTAGCAGGGATATTTGTTAATTCCTTTTAAATTTCAAATTATTATCTATTAAGATTTTAACATAACAGTTCTACAGAATTTTATAAAAGGAGCGGTATAGTAATAAAAACATTAAAAGCCCTTGAAAATTTAATTTATACGAGAATTATCCGACTTTCGTGGACAATAAAAGCTGGCGATCGAAATATCATTTTCATCGGTATATTAAACACCACATTAGTCAAAAGAGAAAAATTTTAAGCGTTAGGAAAATGTTTTTAAAGATATCCTATAGTTAACTTTTTTGGTGTTCGAGCGACCGCTGTTTGACCAAAAATCATTTTCGTTCGAAAAGCAAACGATCCAGTTTCAGTCACTTTTGTTGATGGCGTTTTACCGTTCACATGCAAATATAAGAAAGAGGTTTTTCCAAGGTGTAAGCAATAATTCTTGTTCACTCTTTTTAAATATATAAAGGTTTTCTTTTTCTTTATTTCCCATAATGTGCAAAAGCATTGTATTTCATTTTCCTTTTTCGGTTTTACAATGGCACTGGGAGAAAAAAAGAGAAAAGAAACACTTTCGTGCGTTTTGAACCTTTACACAATCATATTACAGATAGAGAGTCCTTAGTTCTTTTTTTACTGCCAGAATAAAACACTGTTGTCGCCTTTTTCCATACGAGAAATATGACTTTACTAGTGTGGCTTTGCTGCCTTAATTTTGCCATGCAGTTAAGAGACCTAACCCAACCTTAGGAAAGGCTATGATGATCTGAATAGTGTAAGATCCCACTTTTTTAATTGTTTTCTTACTTAACACCGGGAAAATCTTACTTATTCTTCCCGTGTACATGAAAACGTTGAAAGTCCAAGGCAATGTCAGTTAGTTTCAGGTATTTTTTTTTGAAAAATCTGTATCTTCATCATCCGTGTCATCTGTAATTTATGCGTTTGCGGTTTGTGAATTAGTCTTCGGCAACATTACTAAAGCGGATCCTTAAAGTTTTCATCTCCGAAAGACACATTTGGGATCTGCGGAAGTTGTTTCGGAGTCGGAATGGGTGGAATATCAATATTAGCAAGAACATATGCTATATCCTGAATTGTCTGCCCGGTTAAAATATTAAGGGTATAGACTTCGGTTATTATGTCCGATTCTTTTCTTGGACGCCCGTTTGTACTAATGAGTCTTTTTCGAAACTAATGCAAAAGAAAATAATAAATTGCACTAATGAAAGTTTTCTTTGGTTTGATACTTTCACGAGCCCTCGAGCATTGTTAGTAGGAAATGTGCTTTCTCGGTTTTCCAGTAATCTTTCTGTCAGTTGACAAATAACTTCTTAATATAGGTCCTTTCGTGTCGTGAACCGTTATGGCAATAAAAGCGAAAAGGGCATTTTCGAGTTTTCCGATGAAGTGACAAATTATTTCGGCACTTCTTAGCAGATCACACTGACAATGTACATGTCATTTTGAGTAACCATGACGGGAACTACCAATGGGAAACGCGCGGGAGTTTATAAAGTTGTTATGTTCGATTAGGTGACTGAATTCATTGAAAATGAATATGCGGGCAGTAAAGTCAGAGCAATAAACTGGAACCTTAATGTTCTTAAGGCTGTTGTCTAAGGCGCCGATGACAATCGATCCGCAGTCCTAATGGGTGAAGCTCCAAAAACTTGATTTTGCAGATAAGAATCATTTCGGCCATCATCCATTTTTACCTGAAGTTGACAATATTCGGAGAGAAAAGTGGAGCTGAGAAAAAACTTTATTGACGGCGGTAAATATATAGGAAGTGAAGTGGTAGTAGTCGAGAGCTTTTCTGAATTGAGGGACTGCAATATTCATTATGTCTTTAATGATGGGTATGACAATTGTAGAAGGTAAGAATGATGTTTTAGAATTGTTTCTGTGAACTTTATTGTCCATGTTGTGGTCGGTATTTTTACTGTCGTTCGATAAGCTAATGTATGTAAAAAGTGACTTGCGTTTTAATGTTCATTGGGATATCATCATCGTCAATAAATGTCTTTCTGTCTGCAGACCGTTTACCTTTCATGCACCTATCACTTTTAGTTCAGTATCTTCTTTATCCAGCTGACGAACGCTCCAGCTCAGTCTTCCATTAATATTTTATTAAATATATGTTTTTATTTTTGAGATTCTTCACTTTGGGGATGTGTGCACTCCACATGCGTTGAGATTTAAGTGCAGAGTAACGGCACCTTCAAAGAAAGATATTTTGTATCCCAATTCTTCTATACTTAATAGTTTTCTAAAAGTTTCTTCTGTCAAATGCTCCCTCTGTAAACTTATTAATTACTGATCTGAGTCATGTGATACTTCTTAGTAGCATATTTCTTTGAGTTAGATATTTTCTCAGCTTTAATGAAGAAAATAATGAACAAGTAATAAGAAGTGCTCGGAGATAAGGCGAAAATCTCGAATAATAAAAAATATGAGTAATTATCATTGCAGACTTTCAGGTGAAATTTACTGGTGATATTGGATAGAACCTGACTAAAATTTGATGAAAGTTGGATTCTCGCATCTGTAAAAATCTATTGTTGCTTTGAAGTTACTTTCGAGGAGTTTGATATTTGACATGGATGCTTTATATGGGACTGTTTTGTTTATATAATCCAATTTATAAATCGTTTGTGCGTATAGCTTTATTCATTCCCCCTCAGAATGTTGTGTGAAATATATTTTTGGCATTTCCGTAGGTTTTAGCTGTTTATCATTTTAATGATGACCGCTAATTTTGTCATTTGATAACTGTATCCGGCACAGATCATTACTCTGTTTGACGACGCATTTACGATTAAAATGATCGCTATTCCTATGTGTGCAAAAATGTTTTTATAAGGCGTGTTCCTTTAGTGGAGCCTTTGTCGATATCTATTGTGAACTCGATCGCCGTGAACCAGATTTCAGGCTTTAGGAGGAAACATTTAAGAAAGCATCTACTTTTATTGTAATTTCAGATTAGGTAAACTGGGATACGGGATGGGTTTGTCAGTTTTGTTGATTGCGTATTACATGTGCCTACATCTTCGATTTTAATGTTCTTCACCGTGATACATCAGCAAAGTCTTGTCAGTAATTTCTATTTGATTTACTGACTTTCGTCACTGTTGTTTTAATAATTCCTCAGATCTTTGTTGAATTTTCTTTTTCTTGGAGAGCAATAAATTGTACAGTTTTTAATTTACATTTTTTTTTAATTTTTTTAACCAGTATGATCCGATGTAGCCATCGTGGAAGGTTCGAAAATAAGAAGACAAATATCACAAGGATTGCGTGCGATCCGTCCTTCATTAACTATTCATACAGTCATTTTTGCGTAAAGCATACACCTATTTTCCAGGTCTGCAAAAATGTTTTTAATATCATATTAAAGAGGCCATTTCTAATTAAGACAGCAGATAGGCGATTTTCCGCCAATATTGCCATGAATGTAATGAGCAATTAAAATGTTTTAAATTTACCACTTAATTTTAACCTTTGAGTTCAGGTAAGAGGCGCAAAATTAAAATGTAAAGTTGTTGGAAAAAAAAAATTGTTGCAATTCAGGGATCGGACGTATTGAAAAATAGAAGGAAAATTCAAACTGCCCTGTACGGTGAAGAGTTTTTACAGCTTCGTGTCGAGAGTTTCCCTTTTTCCTCCCGTCGCCACCCTGTATTGCAGCCTTCGGCTCAAATACCGCAGCGAAAAACCGAAATACAGATCTGGAGATCCCAGTTTCTTCCCTCCTTTCTATTTTCTGTCTTTGACCGTAACGTGGTGCTTGGAGAATAATTTTACATTTCTCTAAAGGGAATTTTCGAGGTTTTCCCTGCAAAGTTGCTTTAAAGTATCTAGATTCAAGTAAGTTGCCGTAAAATGATCTAAATATAACTCCTAGAAAATTATTTTTTTTTAAAATTATTTTTAAAATTCATTGTTCTTTCTGTTATTTTCCTTATTTCATGTCGGAATTAGATCTGAGCAACATAAAAACCTCATATAATAAATTTTCCATAAGAACTAAAAAATCGCTTAAAGCATCCGAACAATGTAACAAAAGAATTATATTAAAAATATAAATAAGTAATTAATTGCTCATTATTTACTTGTTGTATATAAAATATATCAAACTTGTATAAATTTGACAATAAGAGACTTCACAAGACTTTTTCTGCAATGTAAAAAAATTGACTAATTTATGGTTTCTTAAACCCGTTCCATGTTGATCATTTGATTCCACTGTTAATTCTGTTTTTATTATTACATGCTGTTGTACATGTTAATTTCAATTGTAGAGACACATTTTACATTGCCCAGTTAATTACATGATAATCAGATCCAACAGCACAACAAAACGAAAGCATCTCACGGTGGGAAGTAATTTCAAATGATCGTTAAAATAGTGTTTTTCCTTATTATGTAATTTTTCTTTGAAATGTTTTTAAAATATGAAATTCCCTCATGCAGCGGGTAGAATTGCCTGCGAAGGATTTCCTTCGACAGGAAAGAGATTAGTTTTGGTGGAAAAGGAGTATAATATGTTTCGGGAACAACCGAAATTGATATGACAGCGCCAGAGATGTTGCCCATTTTCTTCTTTGGTTTTTCATATGAATTATGAAGTTTCATTTTACTTTTTTTCCCTCGGGTAAAAGAGAGGAACCTTTTTGGTTATACTGGGTGAACCATTGCAATATTTTTGGATTTTGTTTTCTTTTTTTTAATTTCAGTAAAGGAAAACTTGATGAATAATTGTGATTTTGAATTAATTCTTTACGTCATTCAAATTATTAATTAATACTGAATAATATTTTTATCCCTTGGATTTTAGGCAGGGTAGCTCGAATAATGTGGATGCAACCTAACCGTCATGTTTTAGGGCGAGTAAACCGAAAATAAGGATGGAAATATTTTCTGCCATATAAATAACTTCAATGCAATCAAAAGTTGCTCATCAATCGGTCATCTGGACCGCCGCACCTTTAGACATTGCAGAGGATGTTCCTTAAATTTTTCCTCCACAACTTTTCAATCTGATGGAAAATAAAATTTTTTCATATTTTTACTTCGATCACATTTTGCACTTCCGTTCAATTTTGAAAGCGTTAAAGCTTAATTTCATATTCACTCAAAAAAATGAAGAAAAAATAGTATGCACACTCTTGGTTAAGGGCAAAAAAAAATTTTTAGTTGGAACAATAAATATTATTATGATGTTGAGATTTCCGATCACTTGAAATTATATGAAATTAAATTAATCTCGTTCATCTCATTTCAGTTTCAACTAAATCTTCGATTCTTCTTTACAGATAAAAAATTTCCTGCTGTCAAGTCTTGTCAGGTCGTAAAAAAATTTAAAATTCAATATAAATAGATATATATATATATATATATTATAGAATTACAGTTTTTGAACGCCTTTCAGTGAAAATATTTCAAAGATTTGTTGCAGGAAAGTTTAGAAGCTCAATTTAAAGGCTCACCCTGTTTCAACCTTTCTCAAATTTCATTACTTCCAAGTTTCAGTAATAAAACTTAAATTATGAACTCTGTTCTTTTTTTCTCTCTTCGAATTAATTTTTTTTTTTTTTTTTTTAATATCGAAAAGATCAGGGATACATCATGTTATATATCCCTTGCCTCGCGGGTTTGACAACTTTGTCAAGTGCGCAAAATCAGTGACACAAGTCGAAAAATTTTTAGATAAAATACACTTGTTTAATCATAATTAACAGGATTAATGGCGGCAACCTAAGGGACCGAGCACCATCATAAATTAAATCATGAGAAAATATCACGCATTTGTCATGCGGGTGATTGATTTCGACGTTTTCGTAATTAATCCAATTAATCATTAAAAGGATAAATAAACCCATGTCAGAGAAGGCAGTGCCTGCTTTTCAAAAGAGCCTTTTTTTTTTCCTTAGAGAAATTAACGATTTTTATTGTTTTTCCCCTTTTCTTTATTTGTCAAACGTTTAATTCATGCAAAAGCAGTTTTTCTTTTGTCTTCATGCAATTTTTATTACGCTCCCATCAAAAATCTACGATTCAAAGATAAACTGCTATTAGCTGAAAAATAAATAAAATAAAAAAAATAAATCGTTTGACTTGCTATTCACGATTCTTTTTAAATACAAAATCGGGGGGCAAAAAAAAATTGAGTTTTTTTTAAAGGCAAAGTATACTCATTTTGCTGTGAGAATTTCATCTGGGATACTTGTCCCCAATACATGTGTTTCTCAAAAGCTTACATATTAATTGGTCACTTTAATGAAATATTACGCATTTGAACATCGATTAATAAATTAATTTTATACTTTTTATTAAATTTTCAAGTTAATAGTTAGTATTTATCTAATTCCTTTATCTTCACATGATGGGTTTTTTTTTTTTACTCCCAAATTATTTGGAATTTAATTTAATATAAAAAGAACAAAGATTTAACTTTTTACGAGCCAAAAACCTAAATAAAACAGCTAAAATTTATTTATATCTAATTTCATAATTTTATTTTAACAAAATGCAATTGACTGCACTTAAGTTTTCTAGCGCGACGTCTAAAATATTTAAGCAACATTTGTTCCACGTAATGTGCGATTGTCTGAAAATTTAGAAAAAAACTACAAAAAAGTTTTATTTTGTCCGATCGAATGAAAGCAAAAATATGACAAATTGTAAAGTTGCTTAGTTAGATATTCTTTTCAGGATTCTGCAAGCAAAAATAAATCTAAAATTTGCTATGCAATGGTCTTAAATTATGCGGATTAAATTGAATTGAGGAAAAACCGAGATCGAAATGTACAAATATAGAAAAAATATTTCAAAAACATACGAAAGAATAATAGGACTGTTGAGCTGTCATATCTGAGGAGAAAAGGCTTTGCTTTGCGACCTGTCTATATTGTCTAAATTTTTCCATGTGAAAAATTATAAAATATTTCTTAAAATGAAAAAGGTACAGATAAATATTAAATTACCTTCAGGAAGAGTCATACTTCCAAAGCCTCATTTTGCTGAATAATGTATGAAATGAGCCACATTTCAGATAACCTATTTAAGGGATAAAATTATATCGTCGAAATGGATGGACATAAAATACTTTTTACATAAGAGTCTAAAAATTATCAACATAATAAAACAATTTAAAAATGAATTATTTTTTATATTTAAAGAAATTCTGCAGTATATAATTTTAATCAGTTTATAAGTACCTAATTTATGATATATATTGCTGGAATATACAAAGTACACTTTTATATATTATATAACAGCTGAAAAAGTGAAAATCAATATGAATTTGTAATACTTTTTAAAGAATTTAATCGTTTCTGTAACTTTTCACTGTTTTCAAATTCGTGCTTACAGTACATAATCGTGGATTCTATAATAAGAATTGAGTGTAAGGTTCTTTTAATTTTTAAATATAAGATTGAATGTTTCATGATACCCAATGGATTTGTTGAAATATGAACTGGTAAATTTATCTGTCGGTGAATAATTCTTTGCTCATTTCTAAAATATTCACCAATTATTTTTTTGTTAAATATTAAAGAATTAAGAACCAAATGTAAAAAAATATGTCATAATCGTCATTATTTAAAGGGTTTACAGCGGAGGATTTTGTTGTTTTCGGTTTGTCATTTGGCCAGTAAAAATAAATCCCGTTGAATTTTAAGTTTGCTTTAACTTTTATGATTTACATTAAAAATAATATGCAAATTATAAAAAAGAACGGGATTTCTGGTAGATTACTATCTATATCTGCAGATATTTTTAATATGATGAAAAAAAAATTTTTTAACGACACAAAAAAAACGGAATACACATTAAGCCTTGCTTTATGCAGTAGATGCGTTTCAAAAATTTCATAATGGAATTTGCGCAAATAAAAAAAATTACTGTTTCGATAGAAAAAAAACGAAAATTGACTCCAGACTTGAAATACAAGTAAAATAATAAAAGAAAGCATGAAATTAATCAGAATAATAACATTTTCATTTAAATTTCATTGAGAAAACGCTTTGTTAAAAAATCTTCTTTTTACTTTAGTTATTTGCTGAGGATCCTATGAAGGAACTATATTTTCGCTGTTTGTTTTCGGCAATAACCACAAGAACTATCGTTTTCGTGAGACTATGTAATCATTGGAATTCTTACCATGTTAAGATTTCAACCTCGACTTCGGCAGATTTTCTCATGGCATGTCAAAGGAATCAGGAATCATATTGGTATTAATTATTAATTATCTTATGTTTTAGACAGTCAAGATGCAGTTTGTTCTACGTGCAATTTTTCAAGCCCAGAGTTATTTTTTCAGGAAATTTACATCTTTCTATTCAATGAGGCGAAGAGTGCGAATTTTACATCATTTGAATTTTCTTTAAATTAGAGATTCTTTCATAAATTTAAATTTGAGACTGAATCGCTATAATCAAAATAATACCTTTTTATTATTAATTATTTACATAAATTGTTTAATTTAAATTTTTCAGCCAAAATTAAATAAATTTGACTGACAAAAAAATTTAATAATAATTTGAAAATTTATAAATTTGATAATGCACAATTTTATCTAATTTCCAGTGTTTCTGAAAATAGTTTTTTTGAAAATGGTAGTGGATTTCTTCACTGGCAAAAATAATTGCAAGAGAGCTTTGTCATCGGCTCTTGATTTATTGAATAAGTTACAACACGATGTAAATTTTCAAATTATGATTCCTCACATTTTTACACGGTCTTTCGCAGGTTATTTTCTTATTTTCGCATGTTTTTCTGAGCATTTTATAGATCGAACTCTGAATTCCCATCAGTTCACCAGGGGATGTGTAAGATGAATGCTTTTAGTAACACGTACATTAGAGGAAGAAATAATTTCACCGCTGAGATCATCATAATCTCAATAATGTGACGTCCATTCATCTGTTATGCCCAGATATTGCTTCTCCGTGATGGATCGATCCGGAACCTTTTTTTTTTTTTGTGTTGCAAATGATCCTATTTACATTTTTACACTTGCGCCTTCCGGGGATAATCAAAGACTTTTGTTTGCTGTGGAACAACAGGAAGGAGGACTTAAAAAAGTTAGTATAACGACAGAAAACACAAATCCGACGATATCCTGAGATTGATCGGGGGCTGATGATTAATTTTAAAATTTTCAATCTCCCGTATTTTTTATTTCAAGCCGTGCTCTTCCCTTATTTTAACTTTTTTTTTTCCTCCACCCTTTTGTCGTTAGACCACTGACTGCAAAGAAATTCCACTTTGCTAAAAAATCACCCTTCTAAAAATCTCTTTTTCATTGTTTTCCATTTTCAAAAACAGCTTTGTTTTCGTTCATCAAACAGGTAAGCACATATTATTCACACTTACTTGAAAGAGTTATTTAAATGACTTTCTACATCAATATCTATCCAATTCGTTTTTCATTACTAAATTTATCTTTAAATTATTTAAATATTGAATTATAATATAATTTAAAAAATTACAATTTAGAGTTATTTTATTAGATTGTATATAAAATAATTCAGTATGAATTATGATTAAAAGCAATTTTAATTTTTTTCTTTTTTTTTAAAAATGAAATAAGTATAGAAATTAATAAATATATATTTATACTTATGTTTATCTCATATCCTTGTTTAGTTGCGAGAGGAGAAATAGGAAAAAAAAATTTTAATAGAAAGTAAAATAAGAATCCGATTTATAAAATTGGAGCTTCCTCATATCATGCCAAATTTACTTTCAATATTAATTTTTGGCACAGAAATAAATATTTCGTAGTTTACATTGAGGCAGAACCCACCGGAAACCCCCTCTAGTAACGTTTTTAATCAAAATTGTATTTATGTAAACGATAAAAGCTGTTTAAATGTTTATTCCGACTCTACGGTGTTTGATCGATAATTTAAATTTTGCCAGAAAAATATCTAATCTGTTATTTCGCCTATCTGCGTATTTTCCAATCTTTCTGTGGATTTTGCATTTTTTAAGAACAAGACAAAAAATTTTATATATATATATTTTTTTCGTCCATTCCTTGATTTTTCTTTTGTCGCATAAAAGCAAAAACAAAAAAAATTTTTTCGTATGAAATGTAAATATATTAATGAATATTCAAGGAAAAAATCGTGCTGACAATATAGTATCTCATGCATCGAATACTGTTAAATTGATCAGTTTTTTTTTGTTTTTTTTTTAAAGCAATTAAACCTATCATTAATCAAAAGACCGCAGTGGCATATTTGTTATAAAAACGGTTAAAGGTGTAGCGTGTGCATTAAGAATTCATTACTTTAGTTACACAGTTTTTTTTCTCCCGGATACATGTAGAATTCCCTTCCACATTAGTGTTGCCGGCTTTTCGGCCTGTACAAGCAGACTGAAAGTGATTGTGATTGCGACCATTTCATACACTGCGAATATGATGCCCACTCATTTTAAATGACCAGTTGAGGGTATCACAATTTCAATTCTTCCCTGGTGTCTGCGGTGATCCAGTTAGAGTGAAAATGTTTCTTTCAACCCTTAACTTCCTCCACTGGAAGATTCGTTTTTTTTTCAATATTTGAACGGTTCGATCGCTTGCGAAATTTAATTCCTTGTCAAACTTATTTTTTTTTTTTTTTTTTTTACGAAATGCTTTTTTTTCACTGTCAAAGACTTTGCGATCTTTTCCTTTAAAAAAAGAGAAAATTTCGGTTCAGTTCGCTTTTCGTGACAATCCTCCCTAACGTTTCCCATATTTTTATCACCGACTTATTATTTAATATTTACACAGAAATTCTAAAAAAAAAGTATATATATATATATTTATAAAATGGGCTTTCATTTCGGGAAACGCAAAACGATAATATTTCTTCGGGTTAAAATGATTTCCATTGTACAAATTATGCATAAACACTATGGAAGGGCTTGCACCTACATTTATAATGTCAGAAAATAATATTTTAAAAATTATCTGGCTAGTACTTCTGACGGTGCATAACTTGAAAAAATGTATTTTATATTATTCATTATAAATCACAGCCCAAGTTATTAAAATGACTTCATTCTGGATGAACCGAACCGAAGACATAAACCTGTGCATATTAATTTTGGTCCATTACAGATCCGTTGTTCTTATTAAACTGTTGACGAGGGTATTAGGCGTATAAGCAATGAAGACATATATATCTAAATATTCTATGATATTCTCAATTTTATACCTTTTTGATTGCGACAGAGTTATCTCCTCATTTTTTTTTGTTAAATTTTATTTTGTGTGTCCGTTATTATTATTAACATGAGCAAAATTAATCTAAATTGAAAAACTTTTTTAATGCCACTTCTTTCTTTCTTTCACTGCTACACTAACGTGTTTTCATTATTTTTAGTTTCATTGTCGCAGTGATGGTCTTCTTACAATAAAAGGTGTTGGAAAATCTTTTTACTTCTTTTGTTGGATTATAGCTTAATCCATATATACGTAGTCCTTTACAAAGCATCAGAGAATCAGGAGTCCCACAAAACGGGAATTTGTTCATCATGTTACAAGATGCATTTTTTTTAAAAGGATTTATTTTACTTCCCAAAGCTTTTCGTTCTTTCGAAATTTAACTTTTTGCACATAAACGCAATAACTAACGAAAAACGACAAAATAATGGAAAAAAAAAAGAATTATTTTCTGATTTAGAGTTCGTTAATTTCAGATACTTAAATAAATATTGCCAAATAAGTTAAATTTATTGATTATTCATTGTCATTTTTTAAGGTAACTGCTTATCATCGGTGCTTTTTGATTTAAAGACAAAATTACTAAACATTTTATAAAATATCAATTTTAATTTTCTCTGGTTACTTATTAAAGCAAATATATTTGTAGAAACGTTCTGTCACGTAAAAGTATGAGATAATAACGTGTAAGTGCATAAGATAACTTTAGACATTACAAAAAAAAAGCATAAAACTAGAGTTTCTTTTCGTCAGAAACTTATCACTCTTTCAAATCGAATTTTCTTGCTTTCCACTAAAGGAAAACTTTCGGTGCAAGTTTGATTATTTTTTCTTTTCTATTTTTTTCACATTAATTAAGTGTGATATTTTCAGAAGCATATCAATCAACCTTGTTTTGAAATTGAGAGCAAATATTGTGGAAAACTTAACTTTTGTCAAAGGATGAATTTGAAAAATACTGGCAATATTTCATTAAAATATTTGCATTTGCACAATTTTTTTCGTCAAATATTAAAATCTATTTTAAGATAAACAAACAGCTTGATAAAGATTTTTGTGATGCACATTTTAATTGGACGGCAGGAAAAGAATATCACTGAAAAAAGTTTGACTATGAATTTTTCATTAACAAGAATGCCAGGAGAAAATCAGATATTAAAAATCGACCAAACTTTACTAAACGCGTTTTCTACTAGTGTGTAAGTGATGATCGAAATTTTTTTATCTAACTCCACAGAAATGGTTAAAAAAAAAAAAAATTGTTATAAATTCAGCATAAGCAAGTGTTCTTTTCAGGGGATCTCTGAATTATCTAAAAGATTTTCATATTATACATAATTACAATCACTTTCGTCTGCAGCCATCGCACAAAAGTTTTTTGACCTCTCTTCACCGTTGTGATTTACGCGTTCGGTGCTGATTCAGCAAATATTCCATTCTACAACGTTTTCTACCTTCTAAATTGAAGGACTCTTAAAGCCTTCTTTCGTTAAATGATCTGCCACTTGCAGTGCACTTGATGGATGTTTTTAAGAGGCAAAAGCAACCATCATCCTGAAGTGAATTTTAACAATCACCCCATGATTTAGGTACATTATGCAATATGTCGTATTATCCTTTTTATTTTTGCATAACTGTTGAAGGTGCTAAAATTTACCCTTTTCACCCAAAATCTAAACCCGATCTTTTTGTTTATTCTCCTCTCCTCTTTAAATCGTCAATTCCTAGGTTCTTATGGTAACTTTTCACAGCTTCTACCCTTAAGACGTTTATATTTTCTTAGTAACTTTCCTTAATTATTTTCCAAGCAATATAAGCAATATCAACATTACAGCCTTGTTTAAATTCCTTAAAGGAATTCCGCTAATATTTATCCAGGTTATCGATTTTGCCGTAATTCATTTTTAAAAAGAAAAAAAAATATCAAACTTTTTTCTTGTAATATTCCGCACTATCTGTCCTTAGATTTGAATTACTTTGATACCACAAGTGAAAATCAATCATATAATTACACGGAAAAATTACACTTTTCAGTTAAACGTGAAATTAAATGAGTAATTTAAATAAAAATTTATAATAACACTTTCCGCTTAATGCAAGCTGAAAGTTTTCAGTATCTTCGAAAGATTATATTACTGATGCAAAACTTTTGTATAAGCATAAATAAGAATTTATAGCTGAAATTTTGGGATAGGTTTCATGCATCAATTTTCCTATCTGTACTTACAATAGGTATCCTTTGCCAAAGATTCCACAGTTTCTTGCTTCAATTTTGAGTTCTTCTTCCCCATTTTTTTCTTCTATTACTGCTGCTTACTTGTTCAACTTTGTATCTAGAATGAAAATCGATATCATTGACTAAACTTTTCAATATTTAATAATACTGAAAGATTTTTTTTTTATCAATATATATAAAACTGATGGATATTATTATTAGAGAGCAGACAATTATTGTGAAATAAATGAGAATGAAACACTATAAACATTTATTACGAAGTCAACAATGCGTATACATTCATTAACCTGAAAGTATTTTTATGGCAGCTTTATTAACCTCCTGTCATCAATCACAATAACAAGATACTTTGACTTAATTATATTGCCTGTTATTTATATATTTAAAATGTTTTGTCCCTTCTTTATCGCCTTTGCTTATAGCAATAGCCTTATCTGACCTGCTGAACAATTATGGTCGTTTTTATGTATATTTTTCATTGAAATAAATTTTAAATGGCAATAAAACTGAGTGCCGATTTCACTGTCGTCTCTCTATAAATATGTGCTCTTAATTTCAGCGTCATCACCAAGTATTCAAAAATCATCAATCAGAAGCCAATGAAAATATACTGACTGCTTTAGGACATAAAATATGATTTTTCTGTTTTTCATGTGACATATCCTCAAAAAGAAAATCTTGGAGCCACGTTCTGTATTATAAAATTTAATGGATACTGTAAATTGTCTCTCACATCGGCGCCAATACCATTTACTGCTGATAAGCAGATTGTTTTTGCTCTAAATGAATTATTAGTACCATGCATGACCGGTGAAAAAGCTTTTCTCACTTTTTTACCCTAAAATAATGAAAAGGTAAAAAAATAGTATAAGTTCAACTAGCGAAAGACTTTAAATGAAATGCGTTCTTAATTGACTAAGAAGTGAAAAATATTGGAAAGTACTAAATTAAAATTGGTTCACATTTTTACAAATGGGGATATGAACGCATAAAAAGTATAGATTCTCTGACCATGTAAATCAGAGTTTATATTTATTCTATAACAAGGCTTTCTTTGTGATAGTTTCAAAGAAATAATTTTCCATCTTTCGCAAAAGCAGGCATCAGAAGCTATGAGCTTTTGAATGTAGCAATAACAGTCTACAGTAAATCAAAATTTTCTAAATGAAAAAACAAAATTTAAACATTCAAGCAAAATGAGAGCAAAGTTTCGATCTGGAAATTTTCATGAGATTTTTTTTATGTAGTCGTGGAAATTTTTCCCGATACCCCTTTTCGGAGTTGATGTGATGGAAATTTTTCAACTTTCCTTTTGCTGCAAATTTGTGCCTCTTTTATATTCGATCCTAAACGAGGATATAAAAATCATGTATCGTGCTTCCGATAAAGGGGAAAGGTAGTTTGTGCAACTTTACCTAAGATATTTGCAATGTCTGCGTCTGAAATATCACGCAAAAAAAGAGAGCAAGCAAAACTGAATTTTGTAATTTCGCCTAAAAAAAAAAAAAAAAAAATCGGGAACTTTTCCATTTTCATTTATGGCTCTGGAATGGAAAAATCTTTCTCCAGCTGAAACATTTAATTAATAGGGTTTAGGATGTTAAGTAAAGTTAAAGCAAAATTCTGAGATGATGGAATTGGTTTGAAAGCTCAAATATTTCCCTCCCCAAAAAAAACCATGAAGTTTTCCTCAATCATTTTAATAATCACAGCGAATTTCAATTATTCCCGTCCATTATAAATTTTTGTTTTTCTATTTTCAAGACTGATTTTGCTTTTTCATAAAATTTATAATATAAAATTGCACAATGATAAAAAAAAAATTTGAAAGCAAAAATTTTACAAAACCGAAAAAGTAATTTAACTTATAAGGCCAATATTAATAGATGTGGTTAATCATAATCAGCTGAGAAAACTAAGGAACTTTGCCTTTATATCTAACTTCGAAAGTCTTTTCTACAGAGGGGACAATTTAGATAATTGTTGAGTAATTGATATCATATAAAAAGAGAGGAGTTATTGTATTGCATTTCAGACACTAAGCCACTTCATCTCTAATTCGTGAAAAATATTTTTATAGCTCTTATGTATAAGGTGTGTGCCTCAATCCTTCTTCGGAAATGAAAAACTGGTAAATTACGAATATTTCAAGCATAAATTATTGATTTTATTTAACGTGTCAGCTTGATGTTTGTAAAGTATACCTTGCTTTATTACTACTTTTAAGCTTTGATTTCCATTAAGTAGCTAGATCCAGACACCTCTGCAGCGTTAAAGATGAGATTTTTTTTTTCCTTATTATTCTTAGAGTAATTTATCTGAGATGCTTTATTACTCGAGATATAGATTTATTTTTCGAGTTTAAATATCAATTCTAGTTCATTAAACGCTTGGAACTTTGAAAAAAAAATCACTTCCCAATGAATTAATAGCCATGCCTGAATAAATTATACGGTTATGTCTCCTTGTCTTGGAAAAAATTAAAAATATGCATGTTTATATTTATATCTCTGTACAGAAAGTACATAAAACCGATAAAGTGATTTAAAGGATATAGTAACGGGTACGAGTAAGAGGAAAATTTGATATTATGGAACGAATAAATAAATGACTGGATGAATTAGAACAGTGATGTGTTGTGGTAGAAATTATTTCTTTTCTCTCATTTCAAAATAAAATTAAATTTATGACACGAACTTTTTCTTGACATTTTGAGCTTTCATATTTTTTTTCTAAATGTAACGAAGCGTCTTTTATCATGAAAAAACTCGAGGTACCATTATATGATTGCACCTACATATTAATTACTAATATATTTCGATTATAGTGTGTCTCATCCTCATTTTATTGATCACATTACAACTAAATTCGATTGTATTTTTTCTTTTTCATGTACGAATTCACTCAATGAAGCGAAAAAATATCATAAAAAAAGTATCATTTTCAAGTTTTCTATTTTTTTTACACCAAATGAATTGAAAAACTGACTCGTGACAATTCGCGGCGGTTTAAAATAGAAGAAAGTAAAAAAATATTCTTAAAGGTTGAAATTGTTCAGGGAACGAATATGAAAATGATAATAAGTGTGGGTTTTGAAAATATTTTTATGCGATTTTCCCTGCAATTTTAAAGAATGTGACAACCAGTGCATGCACTGTAGCATTGATTTATGAATACATATCCGTATTACTCTGGTCTTCAGCGTCAATTATGCTTCGCAACCGATTTTCCACGGAACTTCCGCTAATAAATGAAATCAAAATGACCAAAATTCTCGATTTCGAAAAAAGCGGTTTGAATCAATGTGAGACGCAGTCCATCGAACTGTGACATTACCGCAAAATCCTTGTCACCAGGACTCGCAGGTCAATTTTGAAATGTAGAAGGGTTACGGGGGTGGCGCGGGCGTCGTATTACGGGATTCGCGCGAAAGGCAAAATATCAGCTTTCATGACCGGCTAACTGAAGGAAGATTTTTCGAAAAATCATCAAAATCTGAATCCGAAACATCCACGTTCAAAGACCTGAATTTGCTTCAGTTAGGGTTATGTCGTGGAATCAGACTTCATGTCACGTGGTTTAGCGGCGAAGCCGAATCACGTGTTGATTGCACCTGATGTTGCGAGTCTTTACATTTCTGGATATTGTGCGGATAATTAACTTTAAAAACTAGCGCTTAATGAAAAGATTTAGATTTTTACTATTGACTAATGCAGCTCGAAGTGTTCTGAATTGAGGAAAAGTAAAAACTTGTTTTATGCCGACGGCGAGGTTGGCAGCCATCTTAAGCGGTTAAGTGGCAGCTCTTCGAGCGAACATAACTGCAACCAATAATCGTAAAGGTTCCTTGGAGCGAGGTGCGGATTTGAGGTTTTTTTACATTATTGTGATGGATGTGGAAATTACGATTTTCGTCGGGAAAGGAAATGCTGTTGTGGGTCGGAAAAGACTTGGAAAATATTAGCAGGGGGAGGGGCCTGCACTTAAATCTTGTGCAGATAATAAAGAGAAGAACTAAGGAGCTTATGTGCAGTTGCTGTCAGGCATAGAGGGAATGATTCAACGTAAGGTGTGTGAGGAAAAAAACTTGAGAAGACTCTGAAAACTGATAAATTTATAGAAATATCACGAAGATCTTCTGAAGAGGATATAAATAGTTTTTTAAAAGAGAATGCAGAAACGAAGGTCCAATCTGCTCCGATAATATTAAGTTCCGAAAATGCGATTTGTTTTACTCGGCAGAAGTAATGGCACCAGAAAGCAGAAATCGACGACATTAAGTGCGGAACTTCGGACGATGCTGTCTTAGTAGCGGAAAAAGGAAGTTCAAGAAAGAGGTGAAGACGTTGAGAGTCGCTCGGAGCCGATCTGAAGAACCAACCTGATAAACTTACAAAGGAAGTCTGTAAAATTTTAAGAATTGTCCAAGTTGAATATTAATAGTTTTAGATAGAATGACAGATCAGGGTTAGATAAGGAATTGGACGGCAAAATAGAGACATCAATAGGGAAAAAAATGGAGGAAAAAATAGAAAAGGAAAAGTTAGATCAGTTGATGACGGATAAGCAAATTAGAGAATGCGCCGAAATGTGGAGGGCAGAACCTGAGGAACTGTGGAATAACGATGGTGAAACGACGAAGAGGACCGCATCAGAAAACGGACTCAGCAAACCAAACACTAAGAGAAATATGGCATGGAAGCGCTTCGTATGGAGACAATTGCTGCCGGAGCCAAGTTAATCCATCGAGGCTGTGAGAGCTGCCAAGAGCGAATTAAACTTAACAGAATTAAAAATTGATCAGCCGTGAAGATATCGTGAAATGATGCTGGAAATAGCTGGAGAAAAGAAACGGGAGAAAGCGAATACTCATCGCCAGAGGATCAGGCTAGAATTTGCTGTCGGAATCCGAAACTCCGAAAAACTCCAAAGAGACGAAGTCCTCTGGTAGGGAAGATGCAAAATGTTACAGCCAGAAAGGTGTATATATATATATGAATTGTATTAGACTCGCAAGGGGTTCATTATCTACTTTAGGAGAAGGCAAAGTCCTACAGGAATGGTAGGTGACAACTGCAGAGTTGCTCGAAGCTAAACATCTTGGATGGAACAGACGTTGGTGAGAAGGAGACACAAAAACGCCAGTGTATGCTGATGTGAAGCGATGGCTAAAGGAAGAGCTTACTGCTGTGACTATGATGAAAACGGAAGAAAATGTAATCAGAATGAAAACTCGCCTGCCTTGACGAAAAAAAGATTTTACAAAAAGAAATATTAACAGCTATTGCTACGTGGATAGAATGGATAAAATGTCGTTATAAAGGGAGCGACGGGAGCTCACAAATCTGGAATAGGAATTGGAAAGAAAGGAAACGTGGTCAGTTATTAGCTGACGCAGATTGTATTGGAGCATGGATCTTTTAAGCAATTTTTGTGGCTTATAGAAAAGAAGGAATCACCGATATATAGATATTATGGGCAGAAAGAGAATACAAACAGCCATATCCGTTTTCCCATGGAAAGGATAGGTCGAAATTGGCTGGGACAATTACTGTTAGAGAACAGAAGGAAGAAACATTCGATCTTGCTAATGCAATGCATGAAATGGTAACATCAAAGGGGGTATAGCAAAATTTTGAACGCCTCGCACCTGCGATAATGATATTTACAAACAGAAAGGTGAATATTTCACAGTTTATCTAACATAGTGTGAATTATAGGTTACTGACGTTATTTCGTGCAGTAAAGATTGAATTTTTTTTGTTTTAATTATGGAATACGAAGTAGACTATGTCATTATTGTTAATCCTAATTTGTGATGTTTGCACAGACAACTTCCTCAATGTTAGAAGTAATGTCCGAAAAATGACAGTTCTCGAGTGTATCTCGAATGGTAACAGCAGAAGTTTTAATGGGTAATCTTTTTGTGGACAGAGCAGTCTGACACTACTCTTCGATGCGAGTCTATGAAATTGCATAAAGTATTTCTCCTAAGATGCAAAATAAAAGATTTCATGTAATTACATTCTTTAATTGTTTTACTAGATGAAACAAGAAATCTTGTTTATTCGGGTAAAGGGATCTTAAATGTTAAAAAGCTTTCCGTTTGATGCTGACAATAATTCTACAAACTGGACTTTCGAGTGTTTGACAAAGTAAATTTCTGATCTTTAAAGTTTCTATAAATTAAATCTTCTTCAAAGATCTTACCAGAGTAGTTTATCTGAATTATAGGTTTTTAATTTTACAAGCATTTCTTCCGATTTTCAGCTCGAAAAATCCAGCCATTCTTAAAATTACTTAATTTGTTAATTTATATGTAGCCTTAAAAAACCGTAACATAAAAACAAAGAAAAAATAATGATTTATTCAATAAGGTGATAGATCCAAAAATAACGATTGATTCAATATTGGTGGCTTAAATTACTTTATCTGAATGTTCGTGAAAGCCTTATTCAGAACTCAGATATATTAGGAAACACGTTTTAATAGATTTTAATTATATGCAACTTAAATAGTTTAAAATCCCGAAAATTGACTTTATAAACATTTTATAAAGTCGGTTTTTAAAAAAAACTATATTTCGACAAAATCTGATTGTACATAAATAATTTGCACTTTAAGAAAAATTTAAGTATTCTTTTTTTATTCCTTCGCTTCCAAAGATTGTAAAAGTTCCATTTCTTTTTTTCCCTGAAACTCGTACGAAAAACCAAATAGCAAGTTGTGCTCCGTTTCGGTTCTCTTTGTTTGATTGCAGAAAGCTTTTCTTCTTTTTCCACAGCATCAAAAACTTTTCCCTTTCCCATATTTTGACTAAGAGGAATAGCAGGAATGAGGGCAGGATGGGATGAAGTTTAACAAAAACTGTGGGAACTTAAAACAAGTAATCAAATAAATGGAATTTTGGTTTTTTAAATCCCTTATTCCGTCGCCAAGATTGAAACAAGTGTAAATGTCATTTCTGTTTTAACTGAAAGGTGATTATTTGAAATGCTAAATCTTCGACAAGATATCACTTCGAATATGATTCTCTACCCATCGTATAAACGTGCACGATATAAAAATTAGGCATAAATCTTTGTTTAAAATTCCGTTCTAGTCTGACTTTTGTGATTCAGAAAACTAAACAATCCTAACAATAAAGCTGAGATCTATTATGAAACAAAGTCTTAAGGATAAAATAAATTGCTTTCAGAAATAATAAGTATGTTTTTTTTATTCACTGATTTATATAATAGTTCTATAAAAATTTTAATTTATATAAAATAAATATTTAAAATAACTGAATTTATTTAATAAGGTTTTGATAAAATATTTTATAGTATTTGTAAGTAAAAATTATAAATTGTATATATATTATTTTCAGTCTAGAAGAGTTTTCCACAGACGAAAAAATTTTGGTCTGTCAGTTAGGCAAAAGTCAAACCATGCTCTGTTATTAAATCATCAGGCTCTTAGTCAATTCAAAATCACTATATGCAAAAATATGTTTTTAAATTCAATTTGATAGCAACTTTGGATTTCGCTTCTCAAAATACTGAATTGTATATATACTTTTCCTTTCAATTTTTCAAAATTATCTGAAAATCAGCGGTTGAAATTTAAAATTTATTTATCCATCCAAAAGCTCTGATACTGGCAAATTTTAAACTCAGCTTCTTTCATATTATTTCTGCACTGGGAAATTTTAGTTTTGGAAAAAGACTCCAAAGGAGATATGGTTTTTGTAAAGCATAAAGTTTGGATTTTTCTTTGGGCTTCCTGTATTTTCTGAAAACTGGACACTTGAGATTTGATTTGCCGGTTGAGAAATCATAAAACTACATTCAAGCTTACTCTCTCAATGATCATTTCTTAAAACTGCTCCGAAAAACACTTTTCCTTTACAGCAATTCCTTAGCCTCTAAATATTTCTGGATTATAAGTATCGCATTTAAGAAACCAAGATTTAAAAATTTTTTAAGAAGAAACCGTCTTTAGCTTTGAGAATAATTCAAAATTTATATCAACCTATTTAAAACGTAACAAAAATGAATGATCATGAATTAAAACTTGAGAAAGAATACAAAATATTCAGGTTACAAAGGCATAAAAAGTTTCAAGTGTCAAGACTTCATTAAATTACGTTTCATACAAGATTGAAAATAAGAGGAGTTTTATAATATTTGAATGATGACACCTTTAGTAGAAAGTGAATTTTGTGCAGAAACAAGATGAGGACGATTAGTGTGAGAATAAGCATGATCAGGAGATAAAGGCTAATTTAAGAAGAAATAATGACCCACAATGGTGGTTTTTTTCAGTGACATTAAAATTGTACAAAATTGTAAGTCTCACCATCGTCATGGCAAAAGTGTTGGAGTTTGTTTGTATAAAAAAAGTGAAAAAAAAAGTGAAACGTTATTTTTCAAATATTGTTAAAGCTATTAGAATGGACATGTAACAAAAAACCGCATCTAAAAAAGGAGATAATTTTTAATAAAATTGTTACTTGGAAAATTTTTACATAGATAATATGAATATAAGTAATATTTCGTTCATGGTGTTGATAATTTAAAAAGTTATGCTTTCTAAGAAAGGCTCTATCTACAATTGCATTGGTCTGTTAGATTTGCAATTATCTCAGTACTTATCAAGTGTTATTGCATGTAGGAACTCATTTCCCTCACTATCACTTGATATGTATTCCATTTGCAGCGGGTTTTCTCGGCACGTAAATTGAATTGCCGTGTGGAAAGCGTTTGTTTCCACGTTTCCTGATAATATATTAAGAAATTTCAAGTACCCTGATTCATAGCATACAACAGTGGCTCTAACCCCGGCTGTTTTTCCCATCGTTTATTCCTTTTCTGCAAAATCGATTCCCGTTTCAAAGGTGAAGTTCCGCTTTTCCGAATTCAAATTTTCCCTTTTTCACTTTTGGAAATGAAACCTGCACTTCGATTATGCTTTTCTTTAACTTT
The DNA here is from genome assembly GCA_028565995.1 of Ricinus marginatus. Classification (NCBI taxonomy): domain Eukaryota; kingdom Metazoa; phylum Arthropoda; class Insecta; order Psocodea; family Ricinidae; genus Ricinus; species Ricinus marginatus. Next base: position 32,206 of record JAOWBB010007616.1, read on the forward strand.
TTACCCTCTGTTCTATTATTTTACGATGATTTCAACTTCTGAGGCGGTGGAATGCATAGATCATGCTTAATCGGAAGTTCAGTGCACAATTCTATAACATTTTTCTACAGATTGACGTATGGGAATGTTAAAATGTTAAAGTAGTTCACAGCATTCACTAATTTGTATTGTAGAAGCTACAACATTTATTAAGAGCAAAGTTAAGTAGAAACAATAGAGCTTTACTTTCGAAATAAAATTAAATTGTTCTAAATCTAATTCTGCATTTCGTTAAAACGGTTTCTTTTGAAGACCTCATCCGCCATGTTTCCACTAATTTGATCTTCCATCTCATTCGATCTTGCATTTAACTTATCTGCTTCTGCTTCCATGTATTATGCCATATACTAATACTTCAATCTACTTTAAAAAAAAAAATTGGAAATATATCTATACAGAAATTTTAGCTAATTATCATCTGAACCGACACAGAACTTGCTATAAGATAATAAAACGCATGAGAATGATGTTTAGTCGATATTGCCTTGGAGTTAAAATTCGTTTTAAAAACACTGCAAACCTTTTGATTGCTTTTAGTGAGGCACTGAATTTATCTTAAAATTACATCAAACTTATGCAGACAAAATAACTTTATAAGGAATATGAGAAACCACTGTTATTTGTAACATGCATATATTAGAAACAGAGAGTCATCTATGAAAACAAAAGCTTTCTTTTAGAGTAAACTTAAATTTTTTTCGAAATCGTTAAATTTTTGATTTACGAGTTATAAAATGTTTTATTGCGAAAAAAAATCAGTTATCTAACAATTTACAGTAAAGTTTCTAGTGTATTTGAGATTCAACATATACAAAAAAAAAAGGTTTTACTATAAGGTTAAAGGCAAAAGATGCCCCAGAAATCATCACAAATGAAACTACAAGTATATGCTTAGGTAATACATTAGAAGGGCTTCAAAAATGAAATAAGCAACCCGTGGATTGTTAATCAGAAAAATTTTACAGTATTAAAAATTTGGCACACAGAAAAAATTCTTAGTCAGATAAATATAATTTACTCTCGTTGGGCCTTGTCTCAAAAACATCAAAGGCAAATAAAGTTAGGGTTTAATTTACGATACATTAAACAAAAATAAAAAATTTATCTTTTGAATTTTTACGACTAAAGTCCATTAGTTTCTGACTCGATACAATTAAAAATAACTGCAGGCAATTAAAAACCGTAATATGTATGTTTATACATTGCTTACTAGTATATCAAAGAGCAGATTTTTTTTTTTTTTTTTTTTTTTTTTTTTTGCGCAGCGTTGGATAAATCGACGATGCAGGACCAAGTGTTCGAAGGCAATATCGGGTAGTAATAAACGAAATGAAATGAGTATTGTCTACAAAATGCAAATGCAGCGCAATTTAGGATGAAATTAAAGAAAATTTGGTTCAAGTTGCTTCTGAAGGAGTCTCAGACGGAGAAATTGGATTAGGATTTAAGGAAAATTTTAAAAAACTCCGATCTGGATGAAATTATCTCTGCTGGCAACCAACACGCCCAGAACTGGTGAGCAAAGCGTGCAACCGAAATGCGAAAATCAAACATTACCAACTTCTCAAATGGAAAAAAAAAAAAAAGGAAAAGAAAAAAAAATTGCCGATGTAGGATTATTTTTGAAAATTTCAAAAAAATTTTTTTTACGGGTGAGCTCGTTTTCCCGGTCCCAGGAGTTTGCTCCGTCAAATGGAGCGTTTCCGGAATAATTTTAATTTTCGTTTATTAAATGCTGCTGCAGGCAAATCGAGTTCCAGAGGAAACGGTAAATATTTCAGTTAAGTCCGAGCTGGAATTGCGTTATTTTTAATGCATCAATGAAAAGGAGATTCATTTTCCGGTAGGAGTTTTCTGCCCGTCGGGCCTCGGAAGAGACGGAAAGAAGGGAAAAAGCTAAATAGATGTTGAATGTATTTACTTACATTCATGCTGAGTTGAAGTTTAAGAAGAAGAAGAAGAAAGAAGAGAGACAGTCCAAAAAAAGAAGAGATGAGAAAAAAATAAAAAAAAAAATTAAATCACAGAAAACTGACAGCAAAATTGAAAAAGGTTTTTTTTCGATCAAATCTGTCACCGTAATAACCCCAACAGGGCGTTCAACCAAGTCATAATAAATGAAATGAGCGAGCGGCCATGAGGAGAACCCCGCTTAAACTGACTGCACTTTCGGCCGCAGCCCGGTCGGAGGGGGCACGCGCGCACCTCCCTTACATTCCGCCACCCCCGCAGCGTTACTTCCACCCCATCGACAAACTGCTCCAGCTCGCTCCAATTCCAGCGCCAGCTCAGGCCCTCTTTTTCCTTGGTCGCGGATCGCTTGAAATTCGGCAGTTCCGTTCGTCGGGCTGCCTTCTCACGCCGGAAGTGATGCAGCGGCCTGCTGCAGTTTCCGCTCACCTTTCTCGCGGGAGCGAGCGTTTCCCTTTCCCAGTGGCTTCACTTTCATTTTTTTGTATGATCTGGGTGCACATGCGACAAAATAATAATGTTTGAAATAAATATATTTGATTTTCCGATTAAAAAAAAAAAAAAAAAAAAATTCACCTTTCGGTGAAATTCAGACCCGTGCACGAATTTCCAAGTGAAACGGCTCTAAAAAAATTAAAACAGAAATGTCATTAACGCTATTGTTTTCGAATCCGAATGTTTTTGGTCATATTCTGATTAATTTTCCTTCGAAATACAACTTTCTGACGGAAAACGTCAAACATACGATAATATATTCATTCAATTTGCAAATTTGAAATCAGTTCCTTTTAACATCGATGAAAAACCATGGAAAGATTACAGGCAAAAAAATTTTATTTTGATATATCAATGGACATAAAAAATTTCGGCGTTCGCAAAATAAGGGTGCATCTTCCAGCACGTAAATCTTTCATTTAAATTCTAATATTCTTTATCATTTTACACGCACGAAGATCCAAAAATCCTTTTTCTTTTTTTTTTTTTTTTCAAACCCTGGACTGTTAGAATAGTTTTGGTTTTCATTTGGTCGGTCATAACAAATTGAATGTCGCAGTTTGCGACAGGGCACTAAAACGAAAAATTTTCTTTTGTGAAAATGGCATTCCCGGCAAGTTGAACCTGGCATTTATGCTAAGTCGCAAAATATAATGCAGTATTTAAGAGGAATGCGCAAGATGCATATTTTTGGAGTGGAATGCTTAACAGGGTTCATTAAAAGTTTATAAGTGATGATTTTCATCCCGGCTTCAACGCGGCTAAGACAAATTTGTTTTTTTGTTGTGCGAAAAGGTAAATTTTGAAATGGGGAGGTTTATGCGCATGACAAACAATGCTTAAGTTTATCGATCTTACGGTTCCTCATTCTTCTTTCGTTGTCGCTGTCCGAGTGGCATCTCCATCAACGGCTTCATCATCCGGAAAAATAAACCAAAATTTTTCAGTGAAAATTTTCACGTCTCAAGATTGCGTTGATCGAGGCGCGTACAGCAGCAGCAAAGGTACGTAAAATCAATCGAAATTTTTTCCCTGTTTTTGTTGCTGTCGCTGCTGCATTTTTTTTTTTTTTTTTTTTTACCGTGTTTTGGTGAGCGTTACCGTGGTTCCGAATCGGCAATGCAACAACTCAGCTTAGATGACCAGCTTTTGTTAATTTTTAATTTTTCGAGAAACTTAAATTTTAATTTTTAATTTTTAGGTTTTCGAGAAAAAAAAAAAGGAAACTCACGTAAGGCTGATTTGCAGCGATCCAGCTGAAACGTCGGCAGTAAAAGTTTGTTCTTAAATTACGCTAATCGACAAGTTTTCGATTGATTGAAATTGACCAAAATTAATTTTTTTTTACATTTCTTTTGACCCGTTCATGAAAAAGGGAAAAATCTTCACGTGGATGTTTTCGGTGGCAATAATTTCGAGTTTTTATGTGGAAATTTCGATTTCGTTTTAGGGCTAAACATCATTTTCACCGTGTGCATCTCCCAAATGGATGGATGGCGCTAGCTGTGGGCAACGCGATGCTCAACGTGAAGTGTTTAGATAATCGTTTCTCTCTCTTTCATCAGTGCTGTGAATTAGCCGGGCCTTTTACTGCATGGGAAAAAATAAAAATTATATCAAGTTGGTAACGCCGGAAAAAGGAAAATGGAGGCGATACGTTGCTGGCTAAATGCCGAATTTTAACGTCCAGGTTAGCAAACGGTATTTGTAAAAAAGGCCCCGTAATGAAAAATACCTGGCGGAAAACCAGTAAAAAAAATCGAAAGGTTTTGCTGGTGATATAAGTTATCCGCATATATCAGAAACTAAGCATTTTAACTTGTTACTTGGATATTTTCTTGTTGTTTACGATTATAAAATAAAGGAAATCATCTTTTCAGATTTATTTTTGTTTGTCTGACATTCGATTTTGGTAGAAAGAATTTTGTGGAAATTTTTGAAACCAGTTGCTGATTCTACCTTCGCTCATTAAGATGCTTACATCGTAGTGCAAATCTGCTTTTAAGTGCATATTTTTGCGGGGCTGGGACTAGTAAACCGTCCTTAAATTTTTTAAATGATTAAATTAATGCTTATTTTTTATGTGAACAAATGGAAAATCCAAAATTGAAATTTAACATATATATATAAAAGAATTCATTCAAGAATTCAGAATTTAACATATATATATATATAAAATAGAATAAAATATAAGAATTTATATATAAGAAATTCAAATCGTAATTTCAAAGTTGCTAAATAATTCATAATTGCTAGTAAAATAAAAAATGAAATTGAGGGATAAGTTTCACTTTTTAATACCTAACTTCAGGCCAATAATAAAACAAAAAGCTGAAAATTATGACCATGTTTTAATGATCCTTTTTAATCACGGCAAGACAATTATGATGTCAATAAATTTTTAGCGATGAAACTCGAGCAAATATAAAAGTTTTTCTGTTCGTTTTCAGAATAATCGTAATATGTTCAAATAATCCTCAAATGAAACAAAGCCATTGGTGAAATTTTAATATCATAAGCTAAGCTATGAATTTGAAAATTCTGTTGCTAAGATTACTTGTAACTTCCACGGAGCTGAGTTAACATCCTTGTTCTATATATGTATAGGTAAATTTTGGACTAAGGCAGGCTTATTATGCATATGATATACACGGAAAAAATTTAAGTTCCTTTGAAGTCTTCATAAATCATATTTTAATCATTCACATCGAAGTTTTAATTAATTTTCTCATATTTTTTAAAAAAGTCTACTTTACCGTCATGAATTATTCGCGTTGCTACAAAAACTCTTTGCTAATCAAGATCTTGAACTTTCTACGTTTAAATACAATTATTGTTTCAGCTGGAGGCGTTCGCGATCTATCACAGGCTGAACACTATAAGAAATCTTGATGCAGGAAGATCATCGCAGTAATGAAGATGACGCGTTAGAGTAAAGTAACATTGTAAAAATAATGCTCTATTCGTGCAGTAATCAAATATATAAAGAAGGTAAGCATACTTATTAGTATAAATTATTTTAAACATAGTGGATTTTGCTGACTTTGTCTGAAATAACTGCAAAATGACAAGTGCCATTTGCATATTAAAAACGAATTGTCGGTATTGTATCGCTACTGTCTGCAATTGTCCGAATTATTCTCAGTTTTAGAGTAAGACTTCTGTACCGTTTATATTGTGATTCATTTGTATTATTAACGAGATAGGAAACTTCATGATAATCGAATTTAGGAGATAAAGTTAAAAAAATGGTTGTTTTACTTCCTGCATTAAAAAAAAGATAGTTTCTTTTAAGGGTTTCAGTTTAATGGTAGATTTTATAATAACAGTCGGAGAGACCTTTCTTCAGTTTGTATGTCGAATGAACATTCTGAATTTAAGCAAGTTAATTGATCCTAACGAAGTCATCAATTTCCGTACAAGTATCAATCGATTTCTTTTAATTAGTGACTTTGGTTTTTGGAGATTGCACAATTGTAAATGCTAATGGTGCGATGGTAAAACATTAAAGAAAAATGTGAAATTATAAGAATTAAACTTCGTACTTTTATATTATCCGAGTCATTTTCATACTCGACGCCTCGCCATCTTTCCATTCATGTAGTAAATGCCGAAACACCAATCTTTGGATAGACGATATTAAGTATTTGAAGAAGAAATGTTAACCCATCCATCCGGATTACGAAATATCTTCTCGCTGGAATCAGTGAGAAATCTTAAAGAAGAAACTTTGACAAGGCTGAGAACTTAACCTGATCGTTACTTCATGTTGAAGGTACTGGAGGGAGAACGGAGAGAGATGTAATCTGAAAATACCCGTGCACAGAATTAATGAGGATGGGTAAAGGGTAAATATTCTCATAAAATGAGAAAATATGGGTAAAATTTACAAGTATATTGCAAAGATGATTTCGAGTCGAAGCAAGTGATCTGGTTGTGCTTACCTTCAGTTTCGGACAAAATATTTGGAATACCAGAATGTATCCGGTTGAGCATATAAATATGAGTTAAAAAGGGTTTGAGAAAGTTCAAAGTCAGATTGTAGCGCTTATTAAGATGTAAAGTGTAGAAGTAAATATCTAAAATTATGGTTGTTTCATTTAGATGAGATTTGTGAATTGAGAAGACGATTGAAAAACTTAAGACCAGGAGTATGATTTTTTCGAAACTTCACTTTACATCTTTAAATACTTACTGAAGTTCGAATAAAAGTTTTCGATGTTTTTTTAGCATTATGAACAACTACCAAGCTATTTTAAAATTCGTATGTAAAGAGTTAGTTTTTAAAAATGTTGAAATAAGGAAGCATACAGAAACATAATGCACTAGCATTTTATGTTTAAATTATATGTTTAATTTAACAATGCAAAAATTAAATATCATTATATTAAATTCATGAGCTAGATGTAAACAAAAGAAAATTAGATTAAAAGTCATTTTTCAGGTAATATAAATCTGACTCTTTTGAGTTCTAAATTTTATAGTTTTCACAATCATAAGTCAGCTTATTCCTAAGTATTTGAATGCAAGATTATCGTGTCTTATCGAAGAAGAAGTCACCCATTTATATACAGATCTTTACTCCCATTTGGCCAGTGACACTGACGCCTATAGCATTAATTCTGGAATCATTTTTCAGAGACAATTCATAATTTTGTCAATTTAGATAAAAATTAACTTTAAGTTTGTAGCGGCTTTCTCGATTCAAGAAGATTGACTTTAGCCAAGACCATCATAAGATCTTTCAAGTGCTGTCTTCAGACGATCATGGACGAAGACTTGTTCGAGAATAAGAAATTTTAAATATTACTGTGTCAAAAACTATCCAAATAATCGTTTTTTGACTTCGATAATCCAGGTTTATTTTCTCATAGGATGGCCCATCAAAGCGTTTCTGGAACTAGAGCATACCAGCCACCATCAATTCATATAACGCGGTATAAAATATTAATCGAATGTTGCTATACTTTCGGAAAACATCAGATATATGATCGGCCTACAGATGAAGAGTAAGATGGATGAAGGGAGCCAAAGAAGCCTGTTTCAAAAGGAACGCTGCTTCTAATCTACGAAGAGAATCTTCCGTTAAATTAGTGGTCTCCAGAGCGAATATAAAGATTCCTACGTCCAAACGGAAGACAAAAGAAAAAAATTTACTACACATGTAATCCTACACAAGAAAACCATGGTTCTGAGTACTAAAGTACTTTAATTAGTCGCCAATATGAAAAGTGTGTAACTCATTGACAGTTTAAATTTGGTCAGCTGAAATTAAATATGCACTTTCAATAAACCATCATCTTAATATTTTATATTATGTTTTCTCCAATCGCATTAAGCGATCTCTTATTTATCCTGAAAAAATTTGCTTCTGAGTACTTGACTGTTCAAAAACATGGTTTTCTACCTTAATTGCGAGTTCTACTTTTTATATGTAATTAGCTTTATATCTATGTTGTCATAATTTATATATATATATACTGTGATTTATATTAATTGTAATTTTTCATTATCATTATTTTATTCACCTCTAGAGGAAGCTTTTACAGCAATTTTCTTTTAAGGAAAAATGCATCCCTGTTGAAAATCGGGAATATTTTTTCATAGTTTTAGCCATTATTTTCATTTATTTTGAGATTCGGGTTGTAACGTCGTAATTAATCATAATAAAACAGATAACTTATCTGCTTCACAATTCTTAAGCGTTACATTGCTCTCCTGCAAACAATGAAGGTTGAAAAATGTTTTTATTATATTACTCAATTGAATATTCACATGATCTCGCAGCTTCGCTCCAATGCGAAGGGCGTAACTCACCGATAATTTAAATTTAGTTAAATGGAATTAAATAAGCACTTTTAATATATCATCATCTTAATATTTTATATATCAATCGTATCAAGCGATCTCTTATTTTCCTCATCTTTTTCCTTTAGAATCCTGAAGAAATTTGCTCTGAACATTTTTATTTCTAATCGTTTTCTATATGATAATGACAGTATATTCTCGAGTTTGCACTGAATCTTTAACGTAGTTCACTGGTATTTAGTTACAATACGATGTTATATATTTTTTTGGAAAAAAAACATGGTAACTGGTGAAACAAACACTGCACTGGGAATTAAAATGAAATTCTGAAAAATAATTTTTATTTTTATGCGAGGTCCAAATACCACATTAATATTCAGTCTCAGTCCGTCCATGAAATTATACAGTAATTTTATAATTTGTCAAAAGCAGAGTCTTGCTGCAAATATAATCCATGAAAGGAATATAGGAAGCTGAATTTACACACAAATTAATAAATAATATTTAATTTTCTGATTTCTCATAAAATAACATTTAAATTATAAAAAAAAAAAATTATCCATCCATTTTATGGGAGTGGATTTTATAGATTGTCCAGCGTTCTGCATGTTATGTATTTATTAATCATAAACAACAAATTCGTTCGTCTCTTTACTTTTTAAACTAATAACATATTATTTGTCAAAGTAATTATTGAATAAATGGCCGAAGATAATTAAATATGATTAATTGTTGCAAGTACCAAATAAATTTCGAATTGTGCGATATGTTGCGGGATAGTCATACTTAAATATTATGAAAATTGATACTTTATAGACTGCACTTCAGTATGAGGCACACATGAAAAGAGAACTGAAGTTTCCTCATGGTAAATGTTTATTTTGAAAAGATAATTGAAAAAGATAAAAATTCGCCTTTTTTTAAGTATTAGTTCAGAGAATGAAGATATTATATATATGAGAAATCAACGTGTGAAAACGTAAAATATTGTGCATTTCTTCTTATTGCTTGAATACCAACACTTCAACCCTGTAAAAATATCACCATATAAAAGCATTTTTTTCCTTTCAAGCTTTTTGATCATCTAAACTACTGGCCCAAGTTTGAATCTTCAACCGGAAATAATATATTAGTGTGATTAACATTGAACTGAGTCAGAAAATAAAAAGCTTGAACTAATGGAGGCGTACAAAAAAAACCTTTAAACATCAATATAAAAATTTTTTTCTTTTTACAGTTTTTATTAATTTATAAAAATTGAATAAAAACAATTCTTGATTAAATTGTTCAGATATTATATATATATGCAGATTTCATATATTTGTAAGAATGATTGGTTCTGAATTATTTCTGAGGAGTTTCACTTTAGAAGATTTGCAAAAAAGAAATAACAAAAGCTCGCGAGACAATTTTTTTCTAGTTTCATACCCAATTTTTTGGCATTCAAGAAAATAGATTAAGAATGTAAAATCAGATTTTGATTAAGAATACACAACATGATTGTGTTTGATGACTTATAAAGTTGCACGATTATAATTAAATTCCGTCACTTTATTATTTTCCCCTTAAAATAATTATCTACCTGAACAATTATAATCAAATTATCTCCACAAATATTTAAATTTAAATCATTTCAATAAAAATAAGAAGCTTATAAAATATCAATTTATTTCCCTAATTATTAATTAATTAACTAATTAATTTTTGCGCCTAGGAATTATTCATAATTGCGATTCTTTCTATTAATATTAAATTAAATTATTTTTGTTAAATGCCAAGAATATTTTCTTAAAAAAATTATCTTTTTCTTTACATTTGTATGACATATAATTTCCTATGTACATTGGAAGAGTTTAAAGGCGAAAACTATTTAAATTTTTTTTTCAACTATATAATTTGCTTTATAAACATGTCTATATTAAAAAATTACTCCTCTTTTTTTTTTTTTTTTAGCATACTTATGTATAAATGCTATACTGAAAGCAGAAAGTCAACTGAAACATTTACAAATTGAAGAAGTGCAATAAGGGGCCAAAAAACATTATTAAAGGAAAAAAAGGAAGATTTGGGTTTCTCGGCTTAATAATGGAAGACGAAATACCAAAGAATATCCAGGTACATTAAAGTGATGGAGATCTTGAATGCGCACTACATCTACAGTTCTTAATAATATAAAAACTAGTAATTAATAATTTGAATGTTAAAACAAAAGTGTACAGATTGGGTAAGGTTCATTGAGATTTTTCAGTTGGATCGAGTTGAAATAAAAATTTTATTTTTATTCTGGCTCTATGTAGAAACCCATTACTTTCTGGCACCCTTAAAATACTCTCTACTTCTTCTTCACGGTGTCTGACTAAGGTCCCTGAAAGATTTTCCTTTTAGAATGTCATTTTATTCACCTTTTCTGCTACGTTCAAGGTTTGATGTGCTACACCCACCAATATGATCTCCATTTAATGAAGGGATGGATCGTATCCAGTATTGTGACTCTTGAGAAAATTGTAAACTTTTTTCATTGTAGGACGCTCAGATTCATCCCTTCTCCAGCATTGGCAAAGGATGTTGTAGAGTTCGTCGTCGCATAAAGTTGGCTTTGGTAAAGGTACCTAAAACGCCAGAAGCTTTTTATTCGTTTGGATCGAAAGGATCAAATAAGATTTTCGTACGAACGGTGATATACGAACTAAATTATTTCCTTTAATATTGTGTGATATATAATAATTTCTTATTATATGAGGTCTCTGAAAGGACTATCTAAGAAATAATCATATAACAATATGATTTCTCTTTGTAGAGATAGCCTCTCAGGGAGATCTCTCCTTGAAATAAAGGAGAACTCTCTGAGAGGGAAGAATTCTATTATATTTAATAGAATCTCTCTATGAAGATGTTCTCTCTTTTTTTTTTTTTTAGCATACTTATGTATAAATGCTTTACTGAAAACAGAAAGTCAATTGAAACATTTACAAATTGAAGAAGTGCAATAAGGGGCCAAAAAACATTATTAAAGGAAAAGATACCTTAAGTTCTTCTCCATAATACATTCTCTCGGCATTTTGAATGACTTCCTCATTGGTCAAATGCTGGAAGGGTCGTTCTCGCGCAAGGCTCACCACTTCCCAAACAGTTACTGCTAATGACCATACACCACTTGAGCATGTGTATCTATCTAGAAGGATACTCTCCCACGGCAACCATCTGATCGGAGCCGGTGGACGACCACCTATCTCACTGTAATCTTTTCTGTATAACGGAGAACATATTGCAATGTCGGCTATCTTTATGGAATAGTTCGTGCCGACCAAGCAGTTCCTAAAATGTAAAAATCATTAAACGTCCTGGAGAAGTATTAACTTCGTATGGTTTGCATTATTTCGCTACTACCTAGCTGCCAAATCCTTATGAACGACATTTTTAGACTCAAGGTACTTTGCTCCTGCGGCTATTTGCATGGCCATGTATATAAGGCACCCGTAACTAAGAACTTGTACATTATTAATTATTCGATTTGTAGCTGAATTAGATGAATTACGATATTGTAAATATTGTGCTAGATCACCCATATCCGGATGCTCGAAAATTACCCAAGGCGGTTGTTCTGCTGTACACACACCTGAAAAGTCACATAAAGTAAGGCTTCGGGAGAGTGATTATGGAGGTTTTTGAGATTACAGCACAATGTTTTTAGGTAAACTTATATTTCGTTTAATATATACTGTCCGAAAAATGTAAATTAACAATTTACTTAATTCTGATGGTTATTTTCAATTTATTTTTTCTATAAGACAAACCTAATATTCTTGCAATATTTGGATCAGATAAACTGGCTAGGAAGCGCACTTCTCGAAGTGAATTGGTGGCAGTTGTGCCTGATATTGCATTATTGGGATCTTTCGCTCCCGTTCTCACAGCAACTGTCCTGCCGCAGTTTGAAATGATGTCCTCCAATCCATCAGTTTCGCATAAAATTATCTGAAAATAATTCATTACCGCTGTCGGTGGCAGTACAAAATATATGGCAAGACTGCACACCATAATTTATTACCTCTCCGGCATGACACGTTCCTATTTTTTCTTTGATCCTCAAGCAATATCTTGGAATCGGCACAAGTTCAGATTCTTTACATTTGTACGATTGTCCCATGCTAGGAGCTACGTTCCACGATACAACCGGAGGCGGGATCTGCAGCGAAGATTCCTAAATTAAGGTAATTCTTCGACAGGGACAGTGGCAAAAGGAAAGAATAATGGTCGACTCAAACCTACCCTGTGCTTTTCTCTCGGAGACGTGTGATATCGTTTTCTCTGCGTGGAGTCTGCGCTCCCGGTCCTTTGATTAATTATTTGGCCCCTGGAGGATTGAAGGTTTCTGTAATGGGAACTGGAAAGCGTTCCTGCGTTCGTTTTTTGCGGAGAGGAAATGACATGGCCGTTCGCCTGATGTGCCGGAACAGCATACACGGAAGGCATGTCCTTTTGAAAATGGGCGTACATCCCGTCGCTTTTTTCCGAGGGATAGCTGCTCTGAGAATAGCTGTCACTCGTTGAGTAGATCCCATTTTGACTTGGGTAAACGCTTTGAGTAAATCCAACCCTTTGCGAGAAATAACCTTCGTTCCTTGGAGATGCCGGTGGCGTCGTTTTAACCTCGCTCGATGATATTTTCGAGACTGATACTTCTCTTTCATCTGGAAAGATGCTTTAATTTTAACTGTTGAACAGGCTTTTAACTTCAATTTCAGTTTTCTGAAAAACAGAATCCTTTTTAAGGAACGAAATTAGCATTCGGATACAGAAATTGCCTTGGGCGCCTCGAGCTGACGTTTGAGCTTTTGAAGGAAGTTCATATTGAAATTGCGAAAACTAATTTATTGCTTGAGAATATGGTAACGTAAAATATCACATACAGAATCCTTTTTAAACATACACAATCTAAATTGAAGGTCAATATATCGCAAGAGGGTTGATGCATTACGTATTCTGTTTAAAATAATCAAATGTTGTTTGATTTAAATTCATATCGCCAAAAATCTGAGGAATATGTTTAGAATAAAAGAAATGGAAAAAAAGATCCAAATTCAAGAGATAAGAATAAATTTTGAAACAGATAAAATGCTCTTTTCGAATATGAAAAGGGAAAAGAATTGTCTGGGCACTACCTAAAAGATTTTCAAAGATATGAAAATACTATATCGAAAAAAAAATGAAGAGAGGGAGCAGCAGGGATTTTAAAAATATTTAAAGGAGTTCTTGTCTAAGAGCAAGAAAAGTTGCACAGTATCCTGAAAGTTGGAGACACCAAGATTGACGAAGGATTATAATATCTATAAGTAGACAGCTTAGATAAAAAATACTGACATAAGCAGTTTTTTATGTCTAATTTTAGAAAAAGAAAGATAAGTTTTTGCTGTTGTAAGAAAAAGCAATAAATAATTTTACTTAGTTTAATTAAAAAAAAAAATTTATCTCAACAGTTTTTTATGATTACGTGTATATAAATATATATATATATATTCTGTGAAAACTACTAACTGAAATGTTTCATTTCAATTATATTTTAATTCTATATTGATTTTGATTCATTTTTTATTAAATTTTTAATGTGAATTTTAGACGTCCGTAAAAGTCTTCGAAAATGCCGATCTTAAAAACATAAGAAATGAGAAATCCAAGGATGCCAAAAAGATGTCGTTAATTTTTAGTCCATTGCTTATTTAATTAAAAACTTTTTGAAGCTTTTCCAACGGAAAGCTTTCTCCCGAAAAGATGAGCCAGCAGAAGGCAAGCTTTCTGTCTTTCCACCTCGATCCATCATTTTATAAGCGTAAATGAAATAAAAAACAATAAGAATTCCCTCGATTATTTTTTTGAAATTGCAAATGGACATTCTTCAAGCTATCTGAATAATTACTTTTTCCAGTTAATTTTATTGTTTAGAAACGTAAATTAACGGGGAAACTTTCGTCGGATACAAACGGTTTGGCATAGAGGGAATATTTCACCGCCTCGATTATTGTCGAAATAATATCTTGTATTGCACTTGTAAAGGAAGCCGAAAAAAAAAAAACAAAGCAAGGGAAACCGTGCGCAAAAGATCAAATTTCTTTCTGAAAGCGACTCATAAACATCGGTCCCTCGAGTTTTACAATCTAATAAAAAGACAGAAGATTTTTTTTCGGGCCCACAAACCCAAGAACTCGAACTCGCTTCCATGCAGGACCGAGGAATAACTTGAGAAAAGATGGAATGAATGGTGTCCCAACAGGATGATGCAAGTTGAGGACAGTGCAAATTAGTTCGTTTAAGCTGAGTGACCTTATTCCAGAGAACTTCTGAGCGAACACAAATTGACTAATTCAATCGATAGGAATTCCAATAATGGCGACAAGGATTCAATTATCGGTTGCTTGTCATGATTCTTTCACGGAGCTACAGAAGGAGAAAGGCTTTTTAAAACTTAAAACTGTTTCGTCCAGTCGAGAGCCCGTACCTCGGCAGAATCGACAAAAGCAGAAAAATCCCCGGGGCCGAAAACCCCGGCGCTCCGCAAGAGGAGACATTCGTATTCACAAAAAGAGACTATTGCAACTCGGTTGAGGATGAAAAATGAAAATTTAGATCGAATCAAGTAGTTTGCCGGAGAGCAAACAAGCGTGGATTTTTCAGACAATGAAAATATCGTTTAACCTAACCTGCGCTAACTGGCACTAACTTCATGAATCATTGATGTTCGTTATGTGTTTGGGGTTGAAAAGGTTTATTAGAATCCGAGTTGGGGTGATTGCCATTGGTATGCAGAACAATATCTTATGAAAAATAAATGTTTTTATCAGTGAGGCGAAGGTTGGTTTAGTAAATTTTCACCGGTTTGTTTAATGGAAATGTAATGGAAAATTGATAAAGTTCAAAATGATGCAATCTCAGGGCTATAATGCTCCCGTCCGGAAAGGATATGGAAAGCTTTTTGAAGCTTTCACGGTAGTTGCCGGAAAAAGAGGGTAGATTTTTCGGGAGAGAGAAATGGTAAGAATTATTCCTTTTCCAGCAGAAGGCGAATGCTGACGCCTAAGTTAAGCACTGGTTTCCAGTTTTTGGAAAAACGTCAATTTATATAACTCATATTTCGCCCGAAATTTTTTTTTCCCTTTTACCGCTCCCTCTCCGAAGCCCCTTCTTTTCCCCCGCTTTTTCTTTCGTAAATTTCCATAACAAATACTCCTCTTTGCACGGTTGATTTTTTGAGTGTTTCAACATTCGGAAAAATTTAATGAACGACGAGGGAAGAATTCCCATTCGAATATAAAAGAATTGAGTTGACGCTCAACCGAGAAAGGGTTTACGCTTAGGGGTAACCAAAATTTTGTTTCGGCTACCTCTGAAGTAAACCGAATAGAACTCCTTAAAAAAAAGGAAAAGAATCTTAAGACAAATCAATTTCCCTGATGGCATCGGTCCTTATAATGCTCACCGTTATTGCTTCTTAATGTAGCGTAATTGGGTCCGCTGTAAGCATTCACGAGAGGAGACCTGTATTGTTCAAAACTCAGGGGAGAACCTCCGGCTTGAGGCTCCGTTCCAACCGGCGTCGGTTGAGAGCTGACCGCTACCATTCCGCTGTTACTGGATGGAGCCAAGTTCATTAACAGATCCTGAAAAACAATATTTGCTTTAATGGATAATTCGATGGGGAATTAGAAATTCGTATATGTTGTAAGCGGCGATAATCGGGATTCGGCATCGCGAAGTTTTCGGAAGGCCACGGCACGGTTGAAATTAAGTATGCTATAAATAATTAACTCCAGGATTATGTTATGCGGAGAGCCACATGATGAAGATTGTTATCGAAATGCATAATTTGTGGATGTTGCAATATGAGAGAAGCCGCGGGAAGTAAATTGTTGCCAGCCCTACTTCGAAAGAGACTGCTCCTGTTGGAGGCGTAAGAATACGAAAAGAGAGGCACCAGCTAGATGGCTTAAGTGATTTTTGAGTAATTTTTTTTTTTCGGGTGTGCATCTCCATTAAAGTTTTGGAATAATTTACGACGCATACATGGATCTCGGGATGAGTTTTAGCAGCGAGTAACAGCCACATGACGCGTTTTCCGGGGAAAGTTGGAGCTTCTTAAATTTGAGAAAAGTTTCCCGGAGACCCGGGAAGATTATAAATTTTAATATCTACATCCATGTCCACTGCAGCGAAAAGGAAGCTTTTGAATTAAAATTAAGCAAACGCTTCTTATTAACAGCAGGTCAATGTCGTCTGGCTCGAGCCCTAAAAGAAATATGGAAAATTCTTCCTTTTTCTTTGCAACTCACTGTCTTGACCGACAGAAAATTTAAACACTTAAGATATCCGTTTTTTAAATAATGGTATTGAGATTTTCATTTGAAGTGTACGACATTGATGCTGGAATATGCTTATGTTGGCGTTAATGTTTCATACGATGATTTCCGAATAATTAATTGTATTTTGCGTGTCGTAATAGTGTATTTCTGTATCTTTTTATCCAATAGTAACGTATAAAAAGAGTCGCCGCTCTATTTTACCATTTTAGAATTGGTTATTGGAAGAAAAGGTCCCCGTCAGTATCTCACCACTTGAGGTGTTAAAATTCCGCTCCAATTTCAATTAAAAATGTAATCTCTTTGTAACAAGAGATTAAGAGTTGAATCCTTTTCAAAATATTTTTTTTTTATCTCCTCCAGAAAATTAAAGTTAGGTCTTTTTCACGAAGGTAGCAGCGGAAAATGGAAAAAACGATACGAGCTGAGGGCCCTAACGCCGAAATGAGGGTAAAACGCTTTTCTCCCTCGGGGAGGAGACTTTCAAGATCTTGATGACCTGATAATCAAGATATTACGACCTCCTAATGTAACAGAATAGAAAAAAAAAAAAATTCGGCGGAATAACACGAGAAGGCAGCCAGCAGAAAAACTCCAGAGAAGCAGATTAGACTTCGTTTCACGATCCCAGGAGTGAGTAGCTGAAAAAAAATTGAAAGGAGGGAAATGAGATTCTGGCAAATGAATCAGGTAGTGCAGAATATGAACTGAAGATAATAAAAGCCGGAATGCAAAATTGGAATTCATTTCCAAGCGGGAATGTAATGGTTTTGAAAATCGGTTCAATTTATCTCTGAATGCGATACACTTGGATGTGCAGCCAGAGCATTAGGAGGTCAGTTTTCGGTCAGGAGCGTGCCATTTTCATAAATTCACTTGCGCTTGCATCCCATTCAACAGATATCCGAGAAGGGAATTGTGCCCCGTGAATTGTTGAAAGTAAATAAAAATCGAGGGAAGCAAATCGGACAAAGAAATTAAAATTCAGATAGGAGCGCGCAACGTTCTGCGGTTTTCGGTGCAAGAAACAAAAATGCATAAACTGCATTTTAATATCCCGGAAAATCCGTCATGTAACGAATTGCAGTGAGCGACAGGCATAACGGGAGAAAATATTATGAATAGGAGAAAGGCAATAAAAAATGATAGATAAAAAAAAAAAATGGGGTTCGAGATACTTTAAATTCCCTAATCTCACCCGCAGCAGACGACAGAGATACGTTGTTTACGATAACGAAGCAGAAGGAAATGAAAGTTTGCCCGATGCGGGGGAGCCACACGCAGGGGATGAAAAATTTTTCCGCTCTCGCCATTGAGCAAATCCCGACTTTTAATTTAACATGATGATAATGATGATAGGTAAAGTCAAAAGAAAATGGAAAAAATGGAGAGTAAGACGAACATTTGGATGGAGAAGAAATGGTGGGCCAATTAAATTAATCCTCGAGAATGTCTGATACCGCCATTAGCGGAGCAGAGGGAAAAAAAAAAAAAGTGATTTGTTGGGAAATGACGTTTTCTTTGGCAAACTCATTTTCAGCGTTCCATTCTTTGGAAAGAAAAGGAAGAAAGGATTAGCCGCCTCGTTAAGAGGATTTAAGCGAAGGATGACCTTTTCGAGGAGGTTTTAGCGCCATAAGCGAATGAGCTTTTTTCTCATTTCAAACACCGGGATGGGTCAGGAGGAAAAATAAGCGGCACCTATCGGACAGCCGGGCGGTGATCAGTGAATTACCTTCATGTTGATGGTCACCCCAAAAGGATTGCGCAGTATGGTCGGGGAACCCTGCAGCTTCTGTCGGCGGCTCAAGAGGAGGATGACGACGAAAACGATCAGCAGCAGCAGGACCATGGCCGTGAGAACTCCAATAATGGCTTCCACGTAACTCTGTCCTTCCTTCCGCGCGGCTACTGCAAACAGCGAAATTGAAAAATCGTTTGGAAACAGTGTAAAGTGTGACCCCCCCCCCCGCTTTTGGAAGCAAAAAACCTGAATTATTTTTTCTCGCCTCCGGGAAGGGAAAAAGCTTTTTTTTTTTTTTTTTTTAAAAAAAAGCTCGGATTTCAGAGATGAAAAGAGCGAAAATGATGGAAATCCTGTTTTACTCCAAGCCTTATTTGTCCGACGAAAAAAAAATAAAAGCGTCAAAAGAAAATGGAGAGTGGCTTACTCGTTTCTAATAAGTCGAGGCTGAGGTCTGCATTGCCGTATTTGACAAAGACTTCTTCGTCGTCCATTTCCAGCTGCATTTCCTCGGTGAAGTTGCCGCCGTAGAGGGCCTCTGACTCGAAGTTCACCTCGCCCAGCATTATCCACTTGTTGGCGAAGAAGAGGTTTATCTTGACGTACTTGCCGATCCTTCCGTGGAGGTGAACGGTGACGTTCCTGGCCATCTCCAGGACGTTGTCGGGCATGTAGTCGTAGACGATGGGCCTCCCGCTAAAGTACTTCCCACCGAGGCTAAAATATATCTTTGCTCTAGCGAAAACCTGAAGGAAATATTCCCACGAGCGATTAGAGGATTAAGGTTTTCAAAATCAAGGCTGGTGGAAGGAGGACTCAGGATTTTGCACTTAAAGAAATACGTTTTCACCGTATATCCTGCTCTGTGACTTCAAACATTCATTGATGAAAAGGAAAAGCTCCTAATTTTGACATTATTGAAAAGACAATAACAAAACTGTTTAAAAAATTCACTGATTTCTGACAGACAAGCAAAAAGAAAAAATAAGGGAAGGTAAACGTTGTACAATAAAATAATTAAATGAACTAGATTTTGAATGCAGGGACTTTCCTTCGTGTTTTTTCCGAAATTAATGCAACTGCTGATAGTGCGCTTTGCTGAAATCTTCGAAAGTGAGTTATTGGAGATGGTGTGTGGGTTGCTAACGTTCTTACAAGGATCTTCCTTATAACCTAAGCGCTTTTCATTGCTCCTATCCCTGGCATTCTGCTTGGGAAGAATGAGCCAGGTTAAAATTTCATCTGGGAAAGAACATTAAACATTCATTAAACAAATTTCGAAAATTTCTTTCCTCCTTTTGTTTCGGTCTCCTTTCATCCATCAAATCAAATTTAACACTGTCTTAAGCGTTTTAATAAATTTCTTTAATCCCGACCCGATTCCCCTTACACAAAACTCCATTGTCTGGAACCTTTGTGCTAAAGGCTTCACCTAACTATTTCCCAGACCTCGCCATTTTGTCTTAAGTGTATTTTAATGTCTTAGTCCGTCCGGTGGAATAAGAGGATTTCCGTTTTGCCTGGGGGCGGGAGCATATTACGGGGGCACGGGAAAAGAATGGAAAATCGTTTCCTCGCCGGGAAAGAAACCATTAAACGGTCTTCGAGTAAGACCAGCCACCACTTTCGACCTTAACCCCCGAAGAAAAGGACCAATTATTCTATATCGATTTACAATGAAAATGCGGTAGACAAGAGTCCTCCAGTTCTCTTGCCAGTTATTCCCATTCAAGAATTTATTGCTCTGTTTTATTGAAACCGTAGACTGGTCCGAACAATAAATCTCCGCGGACGCCATTATTTTTCCATCTGCTTCTGTACACCTTACTTCCCTGCGGGATTTTCATTTCCCGAGCCTTCAACCCTTACTCTTTCTCGCAACTGTAATTGTTCCGAATTGTGTTCACTCACCTGAACTTCTTTCGAGAAGAAATTGTTCGTGAACAAGTGAACGACGCTGAAATTTCGAATTTCGTCGAATTCGAAAACCATTTCCACGTACTTTCTTGGGAAGGACGTCTTCTTCCAGCCGACCCACCCATTTCCTGCAACACAACAGCACATCCTGGTCAAATTCGATTTTCGGTAAAAAATTAAAGGTTGTCGGGGTTCGCGAGCGACTGGAAAAAATGCATCCTCATTCGGACTCAAAGGTAATTCGCACACTTCCTTTTCTGCATTCGGGAATTCATCATCCAATGATTTTTCCTCTTTAATCCCTATTCCTGCCCTTCTCGGCTCGGACTGATTGCAGGCCGAATCAACCTTTTGGAAGGGGATGCTTTTTCTTTCAAATACATGAAACTGTAATCTACCCTTCAAACGTCAAACCTGTATTATCTACATATCAACAATCTTTCCTTCGTTTAATCGCTAATCTAAGACTTTTTCGTTTGGGAACTGCGATTTACACGCGTACGAAATACTGGTCTCTTCGACATCAAAGTCGTTTTTCACGACTCGGTTCCTTAGAGGATGAATATTTTTTCGCCTCTTCACCATGAGGACACATCACGGAAGATTCGGCGGTCTAAGACCGAGTTAAAGCAATTACAGTGCAGCGTGCGTCTGTCCGGTCGCACTCGCGAGCAAGGGTATTTTTTGATGGTGCACAACATTCCATTATATTTCTGTATTAGCTATCATTTTCAAAAAATCATTTAAAGCGACCCGTGAGCCGGACTCTTAACATATTATCGACATTTATCTTACTGGTGAGGATGTGCATGTTCGTATCCCCGCGAATTAGTGCGAACAATTAGCAGTGAGGAAATTTAAGCTCTTAGTCAATTTACGGACAATTCAGGAGGAATTTTGACGGCAAAGCATGCAAGACATCGTAGATGGTCAAAAAATTGCCCGCAAGATAAATGAAAACGAATTCTTTTCATCAATCGATGACTAATATGAAAAAAGAGAAAAGTGCTTTCAGTATGCGAACCTCTCGACGAAATCTGAGAGAAAAGAAATAAGTGGTTTTCTCGAAGTCGCAGAGGAATGATTCGTGGCGGGAAAAAGGAAGCTTTCGGAAGCGGGAATAAAATTCCATCTTAGATTTAAATCTTCGACGAAAACTGGATATGCGGAATACAAAACATTTTGTGCAAAAGCGGTTTGGAGAGCTTTATTTGCGGATTTTAATGCCTGTCTTGGGCACCGTAGGAATGACAAGAAAGGCAAGATTAATTTTCGCTCCGCAAAATATTAATGAGTTTAAAGCTCACATACAAAACTTTTGAATCTGTTGGGGGGGGGCTCGGGTTTTATTCTCTGTGAGAAAGGAGGAATGCGTCACCTTTTCCGTAGCCGATGTCGAGTTTGAAGTTGTCGCCGCCGAACTCGCCGTCCACCAGCCGACCCAAGCCGCCCTTCAGGACACCATTGACGTTTTCCCCGTCGTAGGACACGTCGTTTAAGTCGAGTCCCGCGGATGGATCTACTGGAATTTGATAGCTCACAATTCCATCTGCAAAGAGAAGGCAAATTAAAAATATTTGATTGAAAATCGGTTTTATCGACGGTTCCAGTGCAGGAAAATTAATTTTTATTTTTTTTATTTTTTATATTTATTTAGATTTGAAAATAATTTAGGTAAAAACCTGCCTCTCACTGTAGGCGTAATGATAGAAAAATGCAAGTTTTGCTGTTGTTATTATTATTATTATTATTGCGTATGCATACTGTCAAACCGGTCATCACGAGACTGGCTTGGTAGATTGATCATTTAAGCAAGGTATTGATAGATATTTGTGAATCCAGGAAAATGAGAAAGACTGGATAAAAAGCTTGAGGTTTATGCTGGAAAGAATTTCACAGGAGAAAAATGCGTTTTGAGATTGATTCAAGCTAGCTAATATCCGGGTTATACAATATTGTAAACTACAGCAAGTTCCGATGCTAATTCTCTCATAAAAGTCATAAGAAGAGTTTGACACGTTCGGATGTTGTTAAAAGCTTGGAGAACAGGAATCGGGCAATAAAACATAATAATACCTGGATGCGGTTATAGAACAGATCGTGAAAAAGAAATAAATCAAGGAACCCAACCAAGGATGAAGAAACCCGAAAAAGGAACGCATAAGGAGAAACGAGAAGGGTCTTTCATGAGTATCCACCAGAATGTGGCCCAGAGGAGAACTTGACAAAAGATTGGGCCGATATGGAGGAGAGAGAATGCTTAATACACCGGCAGCTCAAGAGAGAGTCATAATTCAATGGATTTTTTTTTTTTATCTTCTGCAGCTGAGCTCCAAGGTACGTTCAGCAGAATAAAATTTGCTTCTTTGTCATAAATCTTGGGCGCACGAGTAGGAAATTTTGCTACAAGTTAGGTGGTGTTGGTTCCGGAAAAATCGCCCCTGGTGGCTGATTCACTACTTATCAGGATTTCCAAATGATAATCATCTACATATGCTCTTTTGGCATCCAACAACAGGCTTTTTGCTTTTTGGTATTGAAATCGCAGGTTATGCCTTCTATAATTGTTCTCAGGTATTTTGTTCGATTTTGGGAGGCTATAGGAAGGGATGAATTCGATTCCTCAAAATGAATTAAACAAAGGTTGCATGCCAGTCAAAAAAAAATGTTGTTAATCGATAAATTAAAAGTACACCAATTAACTTGCAACGGTAAACCGTAAGCATGAATATTTATGGATGTGTCTCAAATAATTACATTAAATAAGCATTAATTAAAAAATTTAAAACGTGGAAAAATTATTAAGCAATAAAATAATTTTATTTTTATAAAATAACGTCTGGGAAAAAACCTGTATAAGCGTTTCTCACATTATCGTGTACGATACTTTGTCTGTCTCAAATTAGAGAAAAATTTTTAAACATTCATTTTAAAATTGAAAACCCTATTTTCCCCATTAATATTTGTGTTTGGGATTACCTTAGAAAGCTTTCCACCTTTTCCCAAAATAAAAAAACATCACGTGAAATAAAATGAGTCATAAATCTGAAGGGCTGAAAAAAAGTTTTGTACAAGTTTTAATAAGTCTTTCAATTAATAGATTTCTCTTGCTTGACTCCCATTACAAATTTATTTGATTTGACCTTTTGAAAAGCTATTTAAAAATATGCTGGGGAAAAATGAGAAATCGTGATCTGAAAGGTTGAATAAAGAAGATGAGCAAATTAATTATTATGGCGGGAAAAAATAATTCTTTCTTTTCTGAATGTGCGGAATCTCCAAAATCTCCAAAAAAGATTTAATAGCTTAGAAAACTATTTCGTGTCGAGTTGAAATGCGCTTAAAAATCATCGGCATTCATCATGATTTCTTGCGAATAATCACTTTTTATGTGCCTACGTAATAACCTATTGCATTTATAACCAATATCATGGAGCAAGGATTCGACATATTGTCCAGTTCTCAAATCGCTCTTTTGGAAATTTATAATGCTTACACCGCCATCCATTCTCAAATTTTAAAATTCACTTCCATTTCATACATTCTATATAAAAAGCTGAACGACAGCATTTGCTTTTTTATTACCTGTAACAAAGGAGGATTTCACATTTCAGCATCTAAGCATTTCACATAAAAACGTGCAACGATGAAGAACGTGTGCTGGTTATTAGGATGGCAAACGTAGGACCTCAACAAAAGAAGATTCGGAACCTTCAGTATTAAATGAAACGTTTTATAGATAATTATCATCTGTCGTGAATCAACATCATTAATTGTATTTAGTTTGTGAAATCTTTTTTTTTCTCTATTAGTCTACGGTTTCCACAGGAATTATGTCGAAGAGATAAAGAGAAAGCTGTCGGAAAGAAATAGTTTTTATTCAGCATTCGCGGGACTCCTAATATACTTTAAAGACCTATTTCTGACTAAACGAGATACAGTGTGAAATGAATAAATTAAACTCCTCTTCCAGAGATCTGTTAATGACCTATTTGTAAAATTTCAGTCATGAAATATCGATGTAGTCAGAACTGGGGATCAATTCCTTTTTAAGTGCACATCTTGGCTCGGTCGACACCGAGCGACAGCGAATAATACGGACTACATGATATAAAAAAATTTATTTCTGCATCGCCATTGCTTTCTTCGAAGAAATAATGATAAAAATTTATGTTGAAAAAGACAACGTTTATTATCTTTCGTATGGTCTTCATTGCGACTAATATTTTATTAAAATGATAACCGTTAATTTGGGGTTTCCCGTCTGAAGAAATATGATATTGGCATTATAATAGTACCAATGACTAAATATTCAAATGAGATGTTTTAGCTGAATGGAATTTAGGATTAACCGAAGGAGCTCATTATTTTTGTAGGATAATAGATGAATAATATCTAACTTATGTTCATGCAAAATCTATGTAAACTTTGTAGATTGTTGTAAAAGTTTTTGAGAAGTTTTAGATTACGGTGGCACAGGTGCCGTGGCCGATCCATGAATTAAAATAAAATTTAATAACTAACATCTGAAACTTTATAAATATTTAGGTGAAAAAAAACTAAATTTCTAGAATCCGAGGTGAAAAAATAACAGAATGGCTAATGAATAAAAAAATGAACACAGATTAACCACCAATGATTTTAGGTAGGATCTCGGATTTTCAAAAAAATGTAAAGGAGAGAAATTGTGCGAAAAAAAAAAATTTTTGGTTTGATTGCGCTCGGACCTGCGATCGAATGAGATAAACCTAATCTAAACGTGCGTCGGAGAGATGCTACATGAATCTGCAGGATGATTACAATGGAGCAGAAGAAGGCGGAAAGTACTGAAAATGCCATCCGGGCCAAAGGGAGCTCCGGGGTTATAAAGGTGGCATAAAAATGAAATGGGATTTCGAATGCGAGAAAGCTGGGCGGAGTATTTCGGGTCATTTTATCGATAGCGCTGTTCGCTACAATTATTTTCAATCAGGAAAAAGGATTGGACCATTAGGAAATTCTTTTCATCGGGAAGAAAAATAAGGAGTATTTTCGTAAAAGATGAATTCATTTGAGTCTTTTATGATTCCTCTCATGCGGGGAGGACCGGAAAAAGGCAAAGAAAAGCTTCAGGAGTGGATTGCACGGCATTCCATGTCGAACAATATGACAGGGCTTTAATTTTCCTAATAATTTTGCTTAACGTTAGTACGCTCCAAAATGGAAATTATTGAACATATATTGACATCCGTCATTTCGGTTCCTTTTATGTAAGCGTTTTTTCAAACTGCGGAATAACGTAATTAAATAATTTTAACTCATTAAACTGGAATGGACAGAAAAAGAAAGTAAAAACTTTTCAAAATATATTTTGTCCTAGGCTTAAGCGTGTTATTAAATTTAAAATGTATAAATGTACACCTTTCCTTTCAAAAATTCAAATTGAATATCGTAACATTTTGATTAATCGAGCTTTTTTAAATGTAAAAAAAAAAAAATTCATCGCGTGTAAACAAGTATTTAATAAAAAGTATTTGTCAGACATAAAGGCGCATTCAAATGCAAACTCATACATCCAAACTTGCTGATCAAATTTTAGCTCGCCTCCAAAAATTTTTTGATCAGTTCCGAAATGATCAAATCTCGCATGCAAGTCTTTCTTCCAATCTCTTCACTAATGCAATCACAGTAAATTAACTTATTACATTCGAGGCACTTATTCATATTATACGAATATTGTGTTTATATTCGAGACACATCCTCTATTGTTAGGGGATTTTCAGCCGCCAGGCGCCCATTCAGGGCAGAATGATTCCGAAATCGGATATTTACGGATGGAATTTAATATTTTATTATGGAATGAGGTTTGGAGCTACCATTCTAAGTTGTGGACGCCGCGAAAGAAAATGACATTTAAGTGGCAGCATCGTCAAATGCGTGATCGCTCGTTCATTTAAGATCAGGTTCTAGACATCAAAAGGTTTTCTCCCACGACCCCGTGATCTGTTCGAGGGAGCCAAAGAAAGACCAAGCAAGGATCTCGACGAGCTAAATTTTTTTACGGCGAAACGCGTTGCAGCGATGATTGAATCAAGTGGCGCTTTCAGTGCGCTTTTCCATCCCCATCTTGATGGCAATTTTATTAATATGAATGGTAATATTAATCAGAAATCCCGGGCCTTTTTCTCCGTGGAATGTTAATTAATTTTCGAGGCAAAAGTTAAATTAATTCTATTATTGCTCCTTTTCGTGGGAACTTGACGTGGCAGCAGTCAGCTAGGGAAAACGCGAACTCTTCGTAAAAACCATTTCTGAATATGGAATTATTCATGGCTGCTAATGACCTCATTATTCTCCGTGATTTCATTTTGATAATGAGTTTATCAAAATGTTACGTGATCGGGAACTTGCAGGTCCCGGGAATTTCCCTTTTATTTTCCACTTCCTTATTCAATTAAATTTTCCAAAAACCTTTTTTTTTTTTTCTCCAGCTCTCCGCCTCTTCGCGAAAATCGGAAAATTCCAGGCAGCTCGGCGGACGGGGAAAAAAATTTTTTTTTTTTTATTTTTTTTCCGTTCAATCGGACGGGAATTTATTTACTTACTTATTTATTTATTTTTTTTTTTTCTTGTGCACCACCGAACTGAACGGTAACACCGAAGAAAGTGGGAGCAAACTCGATGGAACAATTTCGTGAATTAATGGCTCCCATTTCCGAAAGGCGTCTTAATGGTTTTGAATTTTTCCCCTGGACCGATGCTACCCTCGATCACGCTTCAATTATCATAAACAGAAAGTTCGGGGGAGGAATAATAAAAGAAAAATGTATAAATAATAAGAAATGTCGTAAGGGAGAAAAGTGCCACGGCAGTTCCTTACAACTTCGACACGCGAGTTTAATGGACAAGGGGAAATATTATGATGGATCCGAAATCCCCTCCGACGCACAAATAAATGGACCTCTTATTACTCGGCAATGTTTATGTGCATCAAGACTTAAGAAAGGACTTTTACCGAAATATTTTTTTTTTTTTCTAAATGTGAGAACCATACCGAAAATTTAATGTTCGAACATTCGTTGGGATTTTAATAAAAAAAAAAAATTTTAGCTAAGTTGTTCAACTTGTGCAATGTAAAAAGCCTCGGTGAATGTTGTGAAACACATTATTACGAGGAGCATAACATTTCCGTTCTCAAAAAAATCAAATATCAAAATAAAAAAATCGGAAATTTACCTGTTTTCCATACGGAAAAAAAACAGATTTTTTTTTATTATTTGCTTTTTTCACTTTTCAACCTCTGTCTGATTATTGCTGAAACTAATCCTTAGTTTTAGGCAGTCTGCATTATTAGCTGCGTAATTTTTGCAAGTTAAAAAGAAACCCAGTAAGAACTGGAGCTATAATTCCGCGATACGTATGCGTGAAGCGTATGTTAAACTTAAAAAAAATAAAAAGGCGAGGAGATTTGATAACCCAAATTCTTCATTATAAAAGTTAAACTTCCAATCCAGCTAAATTGGAAAAATTAAAAAAAAAAAAAAATTAACCAAATAGCTTTCGGTGGGTACGATTAAAGATATTAGACATGGATTAGAAATTGAAACTTACCGTTATTTAATTTATTGTAAGCCTTGCAGAAAATGATTCTGAAACTAATTTAAAGCCTTCAACCTAAATTTTTTACGAGGGCTTATATTGCCAACCCAATGACATGCTTGGATGGTCTTCACTTTATTAAAGTTAAACCGAATATGATCATCCCTTAACCAAATTCTGCTTTTCAACACGCCAAAGTCAGAACAGCCTCGTTTCAGAAAAAAAAAAAAAAAAAAAAAAAAAAAAGGAGAAGCGAAACGTTAAAATTCTCGTGATGGTTATAAAGCTGAGAGGTTTTCTTGCAAGACTACATAAATAAGGAGGCGCAATTTTATTAAAAGAATGTACTTCATCCCGAGAGGAAAGGTTTCAAGTGCAAATAACAGAACCTCCCTCACTTTCTGCAGCTTCTTCTAAAAATGAAGTGCCTTTTCCGTTAATTTTGTCATCGCAAAGAAATTCCTTCGGAGGAAAAATGTTTTAAGAGTGGTGCATCACGAAGAATTAATTTAGGGAAGATCACGGGAAAAATACGTTGAAATGATGGGGCCGTAAAACGTCAAGTAACTTCACTCACTTGATATCACCTCATTTTTTTTTCAACCTTTCCTGTTGGCCCTATTCACGGCACTCTTTCAGGCACTTCAATTTCGGTCTCAACCTCGTTTCCAAGTGTTTTAGTCAGATTTTATTAGTTCCATCACCTCCCAAAAAAAAAAAAACAAAATAAACGCCTGAAAGCAGAATGCTGACTTTGCGCGCCATTACCGACAGCAAAAGATAAAGAAAACCAGCTGAAATTGTGGTGTGGTAACTGTTTTTTTTTTTTTTTTCATATGTTTGGATAACCATTGAGTGACGTGATATCAAATGCAAACTAATTTCTTTTTTGTACAACGATGCTGTTGAATTTTTAATCTTTTTGAGAAAAATCACTCGTTTTTGTGAGCTGCACGTAAAATCTTTATTTCCCTTACTTTGTACGCCACCATAATTTAAAATATAATAAGACCGTAGTAACTGTGTACGAGTGATTAGAGAGGAAAAAAAACTTAAGTAATGACTATATTAAAAAATTCCCCGTGGATTTTATAAGTTTTACGAAAAAAATCAAGATTATATTTTTGGGATAACATTTTCAATAAATCCTAATCGTGAAATAGCTCATTTCGTTGGTCAGAATCTTGCGGGCGCCATTTAAAATATTTCAGCGATTCGTCGCAGAAGACTCAAATTAAAGAATTGCACGAAGTTAGTTGAAAGGTAAAATACTGTCTGAGGGTGATCACATGCAGCATTATATATTTCCAAAACCAATATTCCTCCATCCACTTCCGTGGCAGCTACCCCTACGAACGGATATCGCCCCTATTTTCCGCGCATAACTTGGATTTATCGAAGCCTCTGCACGCCATATTATGAAATGATATGTCTATCTATGATATATTAGCATATGGAGATTATTTATGTTTTGTCGTTATGGAGTGATTACTCTTGATATTAGCAGGATTTATCGAATGATTATATTTATGGTAGGGGTAACTTCACAAGTTCACCACTCTGAGATGAGTACTCAAAAATTTTGCGTGATTTTAACTTACCCAAATTTGTTTTCTCGTGCACAAAAATAATCATTTTCCGAAGCAGTTGCACAGCTTCTCTTGGTTCTCATACTTTAGTTCATTATTGGGAGATTGTTATAAGGGATGCTCCACCTGAATTTGCCCCTCCGCAATATTCAAACCATGAATCACTGACATCGAGGTGGGGTTGCTGCTATAATAAATTATCAATGCAATATTTATACGAATAAGAAATATATTGTAATGAAAATGGCGCGGGGAGAGATGTCAGCACCGCTGACACATCGCGCTTGCTTCTGCCGAGCCGGAAATGGCAATTTTCCCATTTTAACAAATGCATCAGATTAAACTTATGTAGCGCCCAGAGTATGATAATGTAAATTGTTAAAATTTATATGGCTTATATTAAGTAAGAAGCTCGAGTCGGGTCCCAGCCGAAAATCCAGTTTCTTGTCTGCAAGAAATTCCTCCCAGTATCTGACTTTCTCCCGAAAAGTTGGACGGAAATGTTTAATGTTTCTGAAAATTATTACTATTTGACGTAAAGTTCCTGGATTATTGCTGAATTTTCCGAGGAAGGGAGCGTGGGATGAACGCGATAGGGAACCCCGAAATCCTTTTCCGTGGTCGATGTTACATTATGTTCCCGAATTTCTGCTCCGGTTGGGAAATTTCGGGTGATGTATTGATCGCTACGTTGGAATAAAGGATCCTACAAGAGCCCGGGGATGAGCAAGACGAGTGCTTTTCGTAGTCTTATCCTGAATGCTATCAGGGAAAAGGATGTGGGCTGGAGTGATGTTTTAGAGTTTTCGCGGGTAATCCCCAGGTACGATGGGAAGGCAGTGAAAGAGGGTTAACACTCGTTTAAAAGCGGAATTACGGTTATATCTGCCGATTAGTCAATTGCTTCTCCCTTTTGGGGCCGCTAAAGTGAAAATAAAATAAAAATGGAGCTGCAATTTGAAAGCAAAGCCTAATTGGACGCGAATGTAGCGGAGGAAACGTGTTTTGGTGGATGCAATCTTTGGAATTTCAACGTAATCTTCCAGTATAATTCTTTTACATCTCTACTGGGATGTTAATACTCCGAACACTTTTACATGAGTCTAGGAAAGAAGGCAGCAGGTTGAAAAATGCAAAACGGAATAAATTAAACCAGTTTACGAATAAGATAAATGGATCGTGTCGGGAGAGTCATCTATAAAAAAAATTTTGGTGAAAAAGTAAGACAACACAAAAAAATCTACCAGGACTGAAAAGAAGCACAAACTGTTATCACAGCATTTCTCCTATATCGGTTTCGCAGAGCCACAATAGGGATCGACTCCAAGCCGGAGGAGTAAAATTTTCCAGTTGGAAAAATTCGTGCTCTGCATGTCTTTCTTCGATCTATTTTTAATATAATATTTTACTTTGTTAACGTTAACAAAGAAAGAGAGCTAAATCGCGGGACAAGGCATGGACCGATAACGCCCAGAAAGAAGAAGGAATGTTATGCGAGCAGATAACTGCAATGCTAAAAAGATGAAGTGGCAGAAACCGAGTAAAAAGTCGAACCGGACAGTTATGGAGGGATGAAAATGCAGAAATCGAATTATATCGAATGTAGGCAAATTGATCCACGAGAGCTTGGATACGGATAAATATTTCAATGAGCGTGAAAATAAATTGACAGAAAGAAAATTTGATCTGGTAGAACGTTTTATGATGAGATGTAAGGCGCCGCAGGAAAACTGAATGAGAGATAGCGGACGTGGCACCTGAGCAGTCAAACCGCAGAATAAGATTCCGAGTTCCAACGCCCGGCAGAAGGTTGTAAAAGGCCCGCAAGTTGTATCGCTTTTTAACCTGGTATAGCTAATAAATCGAAATTTCATAAACTCATGCCTTTTGCAGGAAAATTTCATTCGCCGATAATAGATTCATTATATCTGTTAAATGAAACGCAAAATGAGATTCGGTCACAGTGACCCCGGGGGAAAAATGTCAACACTTTTTGAGCGTGCAATGGCGAATATTTTCCTTTTGCCATTGTTAAGTAAATTATTCTGTGATGATCGCATTGTGGACTAAACATGTTTCCATTTTGCATCCCTCGGTGGGCAGGGCTCTGAATTACAAATCTGAAGTGGATCTCTCCGGTGAATGCGGCCGAAGCCTTTTCAGCATCCGCCAGTTTTTCCGGGAAAGTTGATTAATTGTTCTTGCTTATGACATTTGGAGGAACTCGTCCTAGATACTAGAAATATATCAAATCGAGTGTTCAAAGTGTGCGGAATTTTTTTTGAAATAATCAAACAAATTTGAGACAGATCGGAATGTGGAGAGAATGTATGAAGATTGAGACTAAGAGTTCAGTGACATTACTGAAAAGAGGCAAATCCCAGTGGATTTACTCGAAAGAGTGATCTCCTCCTCTGAAAGAGCAAGTGCTTCGGTCGAGCAAGACTGATGAATGCTGGGCTTTCATCCTTTCGGCTGAAAAGAAATCGCGGCACTAAATTCATACTGAAATAAATAATTAGAAGAAAACGAACAATAGAAGAAATCAGATGAAAGGATCTGTCTGCAATGTGCTGAACCCACGAAGGTTTTACGTTGATTTTTAAGATAAAGCTCTCTTGAAGTTGGACGAAACGAAAAATATTCAACAGCGACTTGATTCGATGGAAAAATGATAATTTTTCTAATTTAGGGAGAATAAACCGAAAATATCTCACAAAATGCACATACACACGTATGTACATACGTGAGAAAAATAGTAAAATATTCACTCATCGGTTTCGACTACCTGAAACTCATAAGCAATCATCCCGGGCTTCTGCTTCGTGTAAATCCATGCGAAAGGTATTGAATGTTCTTTCCCCGACAATTGTATAAGGTTTTTAGTAAGAGAAAACAATCTCTGTTTCGAATTTCTAAGCACAAACGGTACAGAGAAAACCATAGGAATCGGATGGACAAAGAGAAATAAAAGAGGAAGCTGATAAAAGGCTCGCAGCTCATTCAGATAATCAAGTAAAGGATAAACACGCTCAAGCGTACGTTTTCCACAATAAGTTCCTTGAAACTTAGAAAGAAGAGCAAATTAAAATTGCCATTTGCAAATTGAAAAGTTTCATTTATCCACATTTGTTCCCCACATGAAAATGTATACAAAGAACCATATTTTTATTTGATTTGATAAAAAAAAAAATCTAAGAGTCCTCTGAATATTCGTGGAAAATTTTTTAAAAATTTCACCAGTTGCGTTTTTCCTTTTTGTCATTCCTGAAGCGAACAGCAGCGGAGAATTAGGTTTCGAACTAATCTGGAGAATTTGAATAAACCTGATATTATTAGATAATTGGAGAGTTTGGTAGTCAAACTTTAGTAATCACATTAAAATCTTCCAGATTTGAAAAGTGTGTCGGAGCATATTTTACTCTAATTTTTCATTAACTTCAAATGGTTTTAAAATTAGATGTATTTCTCTCCAGATAATCCCGACTTAGTTTATCCAGGTAAACCTGCAATTTCGAGGCAAAGTTTGGAATTTTATCAGGTAAATGTTTAGTTAAAATATTCCGTAAAGAAAATCCATTAGGCAAATTATCGATGAAAATTTAGATCAATTTCAAAAATGCTATCCAAAACCTAACAGCTCTTATAATGGCTGTTAATGAGCTTGGAATCTTCTTATCTCTCCAGATATTACAGTGAATAAATAGTCCGTCGATGGGTTGGCTTTTTTTTTTCCTAACTGAAAACCGCATATATTTAAGAGTCTGCTGCACCGAAATAATTTACTTCATATTCGAGTTCATTATTTCTAATTTTCTGTGATTGGAAACGGAACGAAATTAATGGAGAAACCGAAAATTGTAGAAACCATTTACAAGGCATCAATTTTTTGGTTTACAAGAACAAGTCGGAAAAAGGAAAATTTAGCGGACCGATAGAGTTACTTTTACCGGGAAATTTTCGATTGAATTTTTACATTTCAGATTATTCTTTGCCGACCTGCATGTGAAATCAGAAAACAATTTTTCTGTCTTTTTCATCTCGTTGATGGTCGACACGTTACCATTAAAAAACGTTCAAATGCGCAAAAAAACGGAAAAATTTTTTGTCCAGACCGTGTCTGGTCCGTGCGAGTGGTGTCACAGTAGGCGAGAAATTTTTTTTTATTTTTAAAGACTCCTTTGGCTAAAACTGAAACTTTTACTGCGTCATGTTTGCCGTAAAGCGGCGAGAATCGGGTTTCAATTCTGAAAAGGAGGAATGAGGATTGATGATGTGAAACTATAATCGAGAACCTAAGATATGCTCATGGAGAAAGATCCGGTATCATTACTATGCTTACACGTGAAAGTAATTTTTCTTCTTATCTCTTTCATGGGATGCATCACAAACATTGACATGCAATGTCATTAATATTTATCCGAACCGAACAACGATATCGTATTGCATCAGTTAGCTCTGATGCTAAATCTAAACAACAACAGGTTTTCGATATTTACGTACACTGTTACAATTACTTGTATAATTTCCAACGAATCAGCGTCACATATAATTCTCAACAAGTTAAGGCACGAAGATTTTCATTGCGGATAATTAAAATATTATGGATTAAATATGAATTGAATATGCAGGCTTAAAACATTATTAAGTACTTGTTTACATTATATAATTATCAGCACGTACATGCCTATATAACTGATATGATTATACTGTTCGAATCATTTTTAACGAGATTTAAGCCGAAAAACGTCATAAAATCACATCAGATCAAAACAATCGAAATTCCGAAACAATTGTTTGGGAAAAAAACTTATGAAAAGTGCATTTATCCTGAAATAGGTAAAATCCGTAATAAATTCTTCATTTAGAAACTCCATTTTTAATGTAAATTCAGAGCAATAATAAAAACCGGAAGGGGAAATTCGCCCCTTCTAGCAATTCTTCTGTACCAAAAAAATTTTTTTTTTTTTTTGATGTAAAACAAAGAAAAAGTTTTCATAAAAATAAAGTAGCTAGCGAGATAAAAAATTAATTTGACAATGTACATGTTCCGTCGTTCAATTATAAAATGGGATAGGAAAAGGGGAATGAATATAAGGGATGAAAAAAGGGTTGAGAGAGAAATGGCCGCAAAAATGACAGAAATGTATTTCACTTGAAAACCACTTCAAATTCAATGATTTTATTAATATTTTTCATTGAATAATTAAAAAAAGGGAGTTAAGCAGCGGGTAACGGTAAGGAGCCCTTGCGAGTGAAGCTGGAATTGCTGGAGACTCTCGCTGAAATCCTTCCTCGGGGCTTGAGCGGTGCTCGAAATTCCTCCGAAGACAGCGATTGTATCATATTTCCCCATCCCCCGAAAGGGTTTGCTTCTGGATCGCTTAATCCTGGCTCGATTAATGCGTCAGTCAGATTGTTCTAATGCGGCGATTATAAGTATCAGGAATAAATCATCCCTGTGGCGGAATTTCGGAAGAGTTGCGCTAAAATTTCTACGAGATTTTTTGACGATAAATCCGACCATCAGCGAGATGGCGGGGAAAAGATTTCCCGCGATTTTAAATTAATTCCGGTCAAATAAGCGAATTTCCCTCACGAACGTCACTTCCTCGGAAGAGAATGGTCGTTCATCAACTTTACGTGTCCTAATATGATTAATTATGGATTCCGGCTGGGAGGGTGGTAGCATCACGTGAGGATTTTCTCCTCGTAATGTGAATCATTTCTCTCATCAAGACAGGGGTAATCCGCGAGAATGCGGGCAAAATATGGCAGGTAAATCTCGTTTTCCGCAATGCGATTCTTCTGCAAAAACGATCTCAAACCGTCGCTTTTCGGATAAGATTCTGATGGCACCGAAAGCGAACGTGGCAAAGGTGACTTTCCGAGGGAGATCCCGATCGGGAACACGGGGAAACTTCCTCTTTTTTTGAAACCGGAAGGGATTTCGCTGCCCGGAAAACTACTCCGGCGCAGAATCGGAACGCATTTAAAACTCGGGATCATTCACTGTACGTTCCGGGGCATAATTACCTCATTCGTGCATAGGTTGCAGAAAACCAATTCGAAACCTGTATTAAACATATAATATCATTTATTCAATTTCTTCTTTTTTAAAAGGGATGATTTTCCGGGGGGAACTGCCCTCTGCCGCAATTAAAGCGAGCACGTTTGCTGAATCTTTCCGTTTAATCTCTTCCGTTTTATTCCCCGTGGCTCTTATCGCCGTATTTTTTGTCCGACCACGGCCCAGACCACAATTTCAACATTTCGGGATTTTGTCCGAGGTTTCCTTTCTGCACAGCTCTTGAAATAACGTCATTTCAACGATAATAAACCCGAATGAATGGATTGCTTAAGGTCCGTTAACTTTTGGGCCCCGTTGCGGAAGATAATTTACATTAAATTTTCATCCCCTCTGCATTAACAATTTCGTTTTTGGGTTGGACGAATACAATGAAAGGATGGAAAATATTTTTCTACTTTCCAGCCGGCGAAAACCTTTTCCCGGTGTTCCCCGATGCCTGCGCCCTAAGGGAAAAGGGACATCCGAAGCTTTCATTTTCGACAGACGTATCTATATGCATTTTTTTTTTTTTATCTAAATTGATTGATGTATCTCGAAGCTTTATTATGGAACAAATTACCTTATCGGAATTACTAATGGACTGTGGGATAAGGAAAGCTTACCGCGGACACCGATCATAAACTCCTCTGAGTAGAGCGCGATCATCTGTCAGAAACTCCAGACGTGAATCTGGACAGTAATCTGCCTAATTAGTGGTACATTAAATTGAATAAATGTATTGGGCTTCTTAACAGTTTTTGAGGTTAACATTTTCACGGCTCCGAACGGGAATTAAAACTAATAAAATAAAACATAACCATAAACCGAAACCTTTAAATTAGGTAAAACCACAATAAATAATAAAACGTAAGCTAATCAGATAAAATAAAACTTTAACCTAATTTAATTAAATATTAGAAAACGGTGTGGTGCAGTATAAACGTGGCAGTAGAAGCGATGATTTTACATCGAACCAAAATAATTCGGCATTACCTCAAAATTAGCAACGGCAATAAAAACTGCTTCATCAGGAAATAATATTAACACTCCTTAATTTCAACCCCGACCGGTTTCATCCCTCATATATTATTATACCCCATTAAGGGTCGCGCGAAAATTAGGGTGACCAACCCTAATTTTAAGCTTTCGGACTGTGGGGTAAGAAAATTTACTTATCACTCGGAACAAATAATTTTTTTTTTTTTAATACGTTTGGGATTCGTGGTTCTGCCACGGTGTTTTTCAATTCTGGTTCCACGTCCGGAATATCGGATAAAAGTGTATTTTTGAGGGACGAACCCTTCCAAAAGAAAAGGCTCGCACCATTCTTTTTTGTAATTATTCACGTAAGAGATTTTGGCCGCGACGTTTGCGTGAGCGTCCAAGCTTTCCCTTCGTTCACGGCAAGCTTTTAGGGCCTCAATCTCTTTTTCCTACGCCAACGTTTTTTTGTTCGCATCGGGAACAGAAAAGTTCTCTAACGACATTTCTCTTTGCATAGACGCGAATTATTTTTCTCCGCCAAGAGGAGCGGGACCGCAAAAGCGGACGATTGAAACCGGAAGTAATTGATTTATTGCCGAATAAATGAAAAGCAACGTGACAGCGTGGCAGCAGAGTGAACGCGATGAAAGATTTCCGCTCTAATATTTTACATGTGTTTTTCGTCTGCCATGGGAAGCAACAAGCTGCGGCTTTTTTTTTTTTTTTTTTTTTGAAAAGACTTTAGCAGTATCGTTATATCCAAATTTTTTTGCTCATTCTCCCAGTAATGTTCCGTCTTTCCCTTTTCGAGAAATTCACTTATTTTTCCCCTTTTTGGAGTTTGTGTTATTTATATATGCACGATTATGAATATTAATTTGGTTTTAGCCCTCTCCCTTATTATACTGATGCACGGGGTGTGGTGAAGTCGTGACTATATTCAAGGAACCCCTATTTCAAGGCTGCAAAGACTGCGTATCTGCCTCATCGATGCACGAAAGGATTACATTTAATACCGACAAAACAATATGTTCTGTAAAGTATTGAAAGCATAAATTTACCACAGTTTCATATGCAAAATCTTAATTCTATGCGGCAAATGGTCCACCAAAAACCAGAAAATAGATTCAGAAGAAAAACCTTTAAGTATAATTAGCAACGTATTTTTATATTTTAGAATGCTCGTTGATTCCAGAGTATAACTTTTGGATGTTTAGAAACATTATAGTGTAAGATGTATTTTAAAAAAAAAACATAGAAAAGCAATTTAATGTATCTTTTAAGTCGACATGTGAATAGTATTTCACCATCCTAAAATTTTCCTATACATTAATCTTTGAGTATTAACATAACCGTATTCGTGGTCATTTATGCATAGAAAATTTTTATTGTTCGTTTCTTACTCTTTAAGGTCAGTTCTTTTGGCATTCAACGAAGAAGATTTACTTTTAACGAAAAAAAAGAAAAACCATATAAGCATATATATATATATATATATATAAGCGGTTGGTTTAGGGCATCGAATAAATGCAAAATCAATCAAAAAATATATTTAATTATGAATTACTTCGCAATCTTAACCAAACTGAAAAGTTTGACGGTTTGTACCTGAGTTGTTCGTTCCGAAAAAATATTGCCCTGACCGAGGCTTCATTTTATGATAAAATTTGGTGACTCTGAATAAAAAGGACTGACGAACCCATGGCTGCTGTGCATTCCCCCGTGGTGCAAGATAATAATTGTAAAGGCATGGAAGGCAAGGTGCGGCGAGAAGGAAAGCGGAGGCAAAAGACGCGCTCCAGCGGATGGAAAAGGACTGGACGCCGAATTAACCTGAGACCTGAGCCGGGAGGAAAATCCCGGTAAAGGGGCTGTCACACGGTTATTAATAATGGACATCAGAGTCGCGAGTCAATGGACTTTTCCATTACCGCCCCCCGAAGTAAATACTTTGTCGATGGCTCATTAGCTAATGCCTTCTGCAACCTTCCGAAGCCGTTCAACTCCTAAGGTTTAAAGGTCTTTTTTTTTCATTTTATCCATATATGAGCGGAAAATCTGAAAAAGCCGATGAAATTTGTGAAAAGGGAGAGGAAATTCTTCGTTTGCCGATGAATATTAACATTTCTCTTGATTCTGAATCAAAAAGCATCCGCGAAGAAAAAAATTTTATTTTTTGACGAATGACAACACATTTCTACATTTTCTTTTTTTTTTGTGCGATTCAAAATTAATATAACATGATTTCCGACAGTTTTTATACCTTTTTTCCCCCTAAAATTTCATATTTCACTCTTTTTTTTTTTTCAAAAATATTACATTCAAAATTACTCACTTTCTTTATGCTCTTTGAAAATTCCTTAAGATAAAATTACAAAACTCCATTATATAAACTTAAATCATTTTCATATAAATCCAGAAAAAAAAAAGATTCTCCTTTTAATAATTAAACAAAAAAAAATACCGAAAGCAGAATCTAATTATCGATTAAGATGTATTTTAAAAAAGGACATAGAAAAGCAATTTAATGTATCTTTTAAGTCGACAGGTGAATAGTATTTCACCATCCTAAAATTTTCCTATACATTAATCTTTCAGTATTAACATAACCATATGCGTGGTCATTTATGCGTAGAAAATTTTTATTGTTCGTTTCTTACTCTTTAAGGTCAGTTCTTTTGGCATTCAACTTTCATTCAACTATATAATTCAAATTTATATATTATCGATGTAATGAAGCAAGTCGTATATCTGCATGCACATAGTACTTAAAATACAAGCTTTTTATTAATGATTGTTTTCATTTTGGCATCGATTAATGGAAATATTCAACTGTGGCTTTTCGGAATTAATCCAAAACGTTAAAATTATTATTATTATTTTTTTTTTTATTCGTCATAATTCCGGGACTGAGTCTACGTTTATGAAGATTATTCACATCGCGAACGACATGGTGCAGCAGGGTTAGCTAAAACTTTAAAAAATCCCAAAATTGCATCAGGATTTTCCGTTGTGTGTAATCATTTTCACGTTTACCGTTTTTGTGCAGGTAAAGTGTCGGTGCTGTAATGAAATTAATTAGTTTGAAATGATTGAATTCAAAGTCGTGTTAAGGCGAAATAAAATTAACATTAGGAAATCTCATCTCAAGAATTCATCATTTTGAAAAGGCGTAAAATTAAAGAATTTTATAAATGCTTTTCAATTTCGATCTTTGGCAGCATCCGACGAAAGAAATGACCATTGTTATTTATAAAAAGCGCCAGCGGTGTTATAAGCTGAAACGATGGGGGGGGGGGGGAGATGTGCAGAAAAAGCTTCGGAAATGGGTTTAACAGTTGCGAATATTTCAGATCCAATATCGAGATACGTGCGAAAATTAATATTTTTCATTTTACGGTGGATAACGGTCGGATGGGATGAACGGAAGGTGCCTGCTGGACGGAGATATCCTGTCGCGGCTGTCAGCGGGATAAAATGAAGGCAGAATGTCGCCGATGACGCGATCAATAAAAAGGTTCCAGGTTTTTTTTGGTTTAGCAGCACGTATGCAGATCGTGCCTGCCGAGCCAGATACCATTTCCGCTGGTCAGTTTTTTGCCCGTATTCGAGGTATTTGCTCAAACATTTTTTGAACCGGTCAGGTTCGCGTACGTCTGGCAAGCGACGTTTGATCACGGGAGGGAAAGGGGCCTTTTAGCCTCCAGTCAGCACCCATAAGCATTAAGTACACAAATATCTTCCGAGCTTTGCTGCTAAACTTTGCTCATTAAAGTATCATCTCCTTTCATGTTTCCAACCTTTCGATAAAGTCTTTGATAAATTTCCCGCCACTTTTTCTTTTTTTTTTTTTCCTGGATCGCCGACTTCAGGTTGCTTAGCTTCTGGTGGATGAGGGAAAAAAAAAAATTTTTATTTTTTTCGTCTTTGATGCAATTCAAACAAGCTTAATCCGCGTTATAACATTTTTCATTTTTTTTTTCTTTCTTTTCCTACTCCGGGAAAATGGTGTTTTAGTTTCTTTTCACATCGGGAAGGAGGCAAAAGGGAGGAAAAAAAAATGAAAAGCGGCGGCAAATCGGGTAATAAATGGGTGGAAAGTTTTTTTTCTTCCGTGAAAGGAAGAGAAAGTGAAAGTGGGAGAAAGTTCCGGGGAAACGGAAGAGCCTCAGTTTGAAGGTTTTCCCCGCGTAAATAACGCGTTATAAGACAAAACTGGAATGCAAGCGAAAGAAGCATTTCGGGATTGCGAAAGTGAGGTGGACGGAGGCAAAAATGTGAAAAAACCGGGGGGTGGGTGGGAAAAAAAATAAAAAAATAAAAGAAATCGTTAACGTTAATGGTGGAACATGTGAAAGAAGAAAAAAAAGGGATGAAACTGTAAAACAATAAAAATTCATCCCTTTTGTCAGGCTCTTATCAGATGGCGAATAATATCTATCAAATGATTGTTTAATGATAACGAAGCAGAAGAAAATCAGCAGCCGAATGTCAAATTGGTGACATTTGCATTGGAATTGATATTGGAAAAGCTTTTTTCGGGTGATTTTTTCCTTTTTTTTTTTTTGGAGGCAGAGAAAGGAGACGCTCGCTCGCTTTTCCGTCCATTCATAACGGGCAGGAGCTCATTCTAACAAGCATTTTCATCCCTTGCCCCTTCTCGGAGAATGTTTTTCCTCCTCGTCGCTATGAAATGCACACTTTAAGGCACGATTTTTCTTCGGCAGCCGAAATTTAACTCCAGTTAAATAATGATTTAGCGTCCTGCGGAAGGTTCACAATCGACCCGAAAAGGTATTTGCCGAGGGTTGAGAGCATCTTTTCTTTTCCCGGCATAAACATTTAAATTATGCCGGCAAAAAAAAAAACTCACTGATTTTACCCGTTGCGCGAC
Source organism: Ricinus marginatus (assembly GCA_028565995.1). NCBI lineage: Eukaryota > Metazoa > Arthropoda > Insecta > Psocodea > Ricinidae > Ricinus > Ricinus marginatus. The sequence goes on from JAOWBB010007616.1 coordinate 73,643, forward strand.
TGAAGCGAACTGTTTCGAACTCACCCTCCAAATTTGTCATTTTCCATTGATGTGGCAATCGATGTTCGCGATTGCAGATAAAATATTGCATTATCAAGGTGGTAGAGGGAATACAAACAAAATAAGGGACGATGAACTTTAAAAAGGAATAATTAAAAACCGCGATGCTTACGTTTCATCAAGGAAATAAAAGTTCGTTTATTAATTATACCAAGTGCAATACAGCATTATTGTATCGCGAGCAACTTTACTCTGAAATAAAAAGAGCAAATTAGACTATTGAACATCATGGCGTGCCATGATTCTTGCATTATATCATCTCGAATTACAGGATGAATGTTTTCGTTGGATGATATGGGAAACTCGAAGAGTATCGTTTAAACTGAAGAAAATTAGATTCCATAACGTCAGCTGAATTCGAAATTTGCCTTTTCTCATAAATCTTTTACATCCTCAAAGTGTTTTTCTTTAGCACAATTTCGATTCCACAGTCGAATACCCTGTTTATATAGTTCCTCCAAGTTCCAGCCATAATGAAAAGTTATTTTATCATATTTAACTTTATTATCAATGTATGTAGTAAACGAAGTCCTGCTATACGGTCCTCCGCATAAAATATGCATTTCAAGTCTGAAAATACAGAGAAAGCTTTTTTTTTCTTTCCACCGTCTACAGAGCTTTTTATTTTCTTATTTGTTTTTTCTAAGAGTTACTTCTGCACTCCCCTCGGCAACAGGAATACATCAAAAGCCATCATATTACATTGATTTGTGAAAGCGAATTGGGAATAAATGTATTTCCAAAGGGGGTAGGAATTTTTTTTTGTTTGCTTTAAAAATTCGCCGGGAGAAAGAAAATCGGTTTAGGGATGTCATACTCGCATTTTTCAGGAGCAGAGGTCTCCGAAGTGTCGGGAAAAGGCAAATCCCGGGTGGTAATGGGACGTTCGAAAAGTTTTGGGTTTTGGAAAAACTGCTCGAGGAATGGTCTGATTTCTGGTAACCCCGAAACCAATAACCCAATGCTCAAATATAAAATGTGAAGATTAAAAAGGGTTCAGTTTTCTGCTGTAACAGCTATCGAGAAATTTTATAAAACTCATATTCATGGGTTAAAGGATTAAAGATAATAAAGCAATTCAGAATCGCAAGAAAATTCCGAAATTTAATGGCGGGAAATTTTAAATTAAGATGGAAGATTTTCTTTTTTTTTGGTATCTCTGTCAAAATTTCTATCTTTGAAGAATTTTCTTTGTGACGTTCACCCAACGATGTTAAATCTTTACGGTCTCCGGACAGGATTAGCCTCCAGAAATTCTAATTTCCTTTTCTTTTATTTGTTTCCTATTTCAAACTCTGTCCTTATGCTTTAAACATGAAATTATTGATCTCTATACATATGAGATGTGCCCTGCGAAATGAACGTATGATTTCTCATATGTATCTGGTCTTAACATATCAAATTCTTTGCCTGACCTGTATGTCAAACCTGTTCACAATTTTTAATCATTGATGCGCCTCAGATGATTAAATTGCTTTATACAATATGAAGCAGAATCTCTGCAAAGTATCCTTCTTGAATTAATTTTCATTATCCAACACTTTCCAATCCATCTGCAGTTTATTACATGGATAAAATAGGAGAAAAATTAATGGTGAAATATCTCGTTCTTTCATTTGAATTAATTTGATTCTCGTCGGAATAGCTAAATGTGTGCCTCAGTATAATAAATACCGTATGTTTTTTAGTTACAAATTTCAAAATATTCAGATTTTGGTTATTGTATTTTATTGTAGGTTAATAATATGTGCAATAACATAATGTAAGAAATTTATTATTGCTCAGAGAAATGTTTACGTTTTCTCAAGTTACTGTTGAGCATTTTACATTATTCAGAGTAAAGTACAACAAGATTAAATATGTCTGACATATCTATAAGGTAGGAGACGATTGCCCAGTTGAAGAAAACTACATTAAAACCATTAAGCTAAATGGAAAATTTCGATGAGATTTAGCGGTTAAAGTTTTATGAATTTAAAGTACAAGTGTTTCTAATAGAACAGACGCAAAAAATGGGAAACAATTAACAAAATGCATTGGAAGAAGAGGGGATAACACTTAATATAGATAAAAAGTTTCAATATGAAATAATTCTTTGCGGAGACTGTTTTCGACAATCCTTTATACAAAGCCCGGAGTCAAAATTCCGACAAATAGAATTCCTAAATCTTTTCAATGGAAAGGTTTCTTCGGATTTACTAACGAAGGAAATGCGGAGGAAATCCTTTTGACAATTTGCTTCGTAAAATCACGTTAACCACTTCTTTCATTTATTTCTTCTATAATGGATTTTCCTAACTCCTTTGCCATACTCCTTAAAGTAAGTTTTACGATCTACTTGACCCAGATAATCATGAATAGCAGAATATAAGATCATACATAAATTTATTTGTTTGGAAATTATAACTGGAATAATAGTGACGCTTGCGTTGAAGTTCTATGCTATCGAGAAAATGTGAAAATTTTCCTCACATTATGTGCTCAGAAAAAAAATATGTGTGCATTATATTGAACTTGTATAGCATGCTATGCTCGGTTCACTGGTCAGATCCCAAATACATCAAACAATTTCTTTTATAGAATCTTATTTTAATAATATAATGGGAATCAGTAAAGGAGGATTTGAAAATTTTTTCTTCGATTCTTTCTGCAATATTCAAGCTGGTGGATAATTACTAAAAAAAAAATACTCACTCTCGGCGATGCATCCCTTTATCTCCACTCTCAGACAGACTGTCCGTCGGTGCACACTGTAGGGCAGAATCCTAATCTTTGATGCATATATTGTGGGCATTAGCCTATGGCTGACTACAGTTTTTGTGTCCGTGTTCCCACTGATTATCTACAAGAGAAACGATTTAGAAAATTTCGTATATAGGTCTTCTAGGGCTTTGTGATGAAGTAATAAGTTACAGCCAAAATCCTTTGTTTCTGTTTATAAATTAGCTGAAGCCTTTTTCAGTTATCCTTTATTACCCTTTTCAACTATTGTTAATAATTTCTTTCCGTGCGAATTCCATTCTTATGATTTCCGACGTTATTCAGAACCTAAAAATCGTTCCCCGCAGTATCCTGAGAATGAATCGTACTAAAACATGATAGCATAATTATCGTGTGAAGAAATTCAACCGGACTCTTTTGCAATCTCAAAGCGGAGAGTTAATGATCGTGGCATTAACGTAATTAGACAACCCTACGATGAGCTTTCCAAATTGATTGACGAATTGCTGAAACAATGATACCCGCAGCAGCAGAACCAATTTAGGTGGTTAGACTGGAAAGTTGGTGAATTAATTAAGTGGATGGAGAATGAACTTGGAAGAAAATTATGGACAGAGAAGATAGAAGAAACTGGACGGTATAAGCTGCGGATGTTGAAGATGAATGAAGTAACTCTGAAAGATTACGTGAAAGCTGTTGTATTAAAAGCTGCAGGAATCATAAGCGACATAAATGGCTATCAACGTAAATTATTTGGCAAGGCATACAGGAGGAGCGAAAGATTACTGCCAAAAGAAAATCATTATCGTCTTAGATCATTAGATGGTAAAAAAGAATTGAAGAATAGCATAACCGGCAATTATTTAAATAACTTAATATTTGACGGAGTGTAACGTATTTTTGAAAAGCGCGTCAGAAACTTTTTTTCCCAGGTTTTTAGCTGAAAAGTTTAAAACATTTTTCCGTTGCTTTAACTTCCTCTGTGAAACAGACCAATAAAATGAAGGCAATAAACAGTCGATATGTTTTTTATATAAAGTCAATTAATTTTGATTAATAAATAACTGTTTTTTAATTCACTTATCAAGTTTGGGTAAACTTTAAACTTTCAGTAATGTAGCTCGTTTAGGTGAGTTTATTTCGTGAGTGCTGCATTATGGAGTTTTATTTACGGAGTATTTTACGACTATTACGAAAATATCCGATTTATTATATAGCAGATTTCACTTATACCTTTTAACGAATCTAAAAAGAGTGAAACCGTAAATTCCCATGATGTATCGAATTCTTAATAAAGATGATAAATATATTATCAACATAGTTGCACTGAGCAAAGCAATGACCGATCTCATCATTAATTTATGTATGTACTTTTAGCATGAAGTTGTAGGCAGTTCCAGCGATGGAAACCCACTTCTCGCGTAAAATTGTTGTGCTATAACGCCACATGGAAAATCGCAACAATTTTTCAGGTTTATTTATATTTTCGAAAGATTTAAATTTTCATGTCGGCATTCTTTATTTACTGAAATATTTATAGCTAAAAGTCGGGGAGCAGTAAAAGAACCGTTGATCTCCTATCACCACATCTCCAGGGAAACTCTGGAAAATTTGAGACTCGAGAGACACCTTCATTAACATCAACACATGAAAAAACGAGATTTCAACGCTTTTCTTATTCCGAGACTCATACATGCACAAATATTAACATTTTAATTATTCATTGCATTCTGAAAGTTTAATTTTTAATACTAAAACGACCGGGAAAAGCAATACAGGAAATCAAACGCTAAAGTAGGTAATATATAATACATATACTTTTTTTTTTTAAACGAAACAAATCGTAATTTCTTATGTAAATGAAAAAAATTTTTTTTATACTGCCGAAATGCAGATGAAATTTCTGTAAGTATAAATTATGTATTCTTGGCGGAGAAAATTTTCTTTCTTTATACAAAAATAATTATTTACTTCGCCAAGAAATTCTTCAGCAGATCCACGATAATAATGTTACAACAAAACTATGATAAATGTGAGTAAATTTTCGTAAATATTAAGTGGACATATTTCTTTCGGAATAGCAGAAGTTTGGAAATAAAAGTTTGTTATGGAAAAAATTATTTATCTGCTTTATTCATCAAATTAATCCTCAGAAATAAATTTACTTTGCTTATAATTATGCAACGCAGTATTCATGATGCATGTGATATTCTGGTAATCTCTTATAAAATTACACAACATCATGCGTAATATATAATAAATATCATATTTATCTAGCATCAAATGTCACTTCTTTCAGTAAATACTATATTTACATAATTGAAAAAGTTTTCTTTACTCAGTCCGAAATTTAACTTTATATTATAATGTAACTATAAATATTTAAATAAACTGATACGTTTTTATATTTTTATATTAAAAAATGTGTTTTTGCAGGACGAAAGCTAGAAAAAATTTATAAGATAAATTTTTAGATAAGAATATCATAAAAAAAAATAATTTAATTCTTAATGATATGAGAAGGTATTTGCTAAATTTAAGAATTTTCGAAGAGGATGTTAAGTTAATCAGTAAACTCATGCGATTTGGTTAATTTAAACTGAAGAATGTTCCGGCAAACGCAAGAGTAATTTTTAGATTCATCTTAGTCCGTTCCCGATTCTTTAATAAGTGTTTTTTACAATCGATTAGCATTTTAAAAGATCTTTTTCTTTATTTGATACTCCAGAAAAATTCCTTTCGCGATTTTTTTCCTTTTCTCACTCATTCGCAAGGAAAAAATTGGAAAACCTTCCCCGAGAAGTTTTCTTAAATAGGAAGCCATGAAGAACTTAACCTTGTTGAGAAGGAGAGCTGTGCAAAAATTGAAATATTGCCACATTCTGTTATAAGATTGTCCAAAAGACATTTCAAGGAAGTGATTTCTCAAAATTCACTTAAGATTTCCTTTCAGAACTTAGATCTGATTTATAGTCCAATTTAAGACTTTTAATTAATTGCTGAAAAAAAAATGCTGGATTTCTTATTCCAGCGGTTGCTCCTTAAGGATTCCAATACTTTTTGTCCAGAATTCAGGAGTTTCAAATAAACTATCACTGGAAAGTATGATTTGAGGAAAATTACATTTTACGTTAACAAAAATATCGTATAGATGTTTTAATCGATTCTTAATAATAACATGCTCAAGTATGAACGATGATGAAATACTAACATTTTGCATTTGAAATGAATTCCTTCTTGTATGCGGTCCGAGAATATAATATGCATAATTGCATTTGAGTGTTAGGAGATGAATAAAGAATTAATTTTTGAAATATATGCAAAGTAATATAGTGGATGGACTGAAAAAAAAAATTTGAATAAATTTTCACAAACCAAACCTTTTTCACTTGGCTTTATACAATTTCGCATTTTATCCCATTTGAAAATAGCATATGAAGAAGAATGTTTTCTATATTTTTTCATGATATTCAGTGTCACCCTCACTTTGCCATCTATCAAACGTGAAGAAAACGATGTAACGACTGCTATTATTTAAAAGAAAAATAATGGAGAGATCATTTGGTCCCACGAATGATCATCGAGATAGGCTGAAAAAAAAAAAATAATCTGCTGGAAATTTCTTCTGAGGAGGAGCAGAAGATGAAATTGCTATAACGACAGATTCGAAAATTATGGAGATGGTTTTCCGATGATCCCCAAATCACGGGATTCAATCCATTTCAAATAACATCCATATTTTCATCTTGAAACCCGGGAAAACAGCTGACATTTGCTTGGGCAAAATAAGCAAAAGGAATATAAAAAACAGTTCGTTATCTTCCGCAAAAAATTTCTCCAGGCATGGTAAATTGCGATTTTTTTTTTGCCATCTCCGATAAATAATTCCAGCCCGTGATTACGAGCAAAGTCTTTCTTCCTCCGTTTGTCTTTTTCATTATGAGTCCCTACTCAATCACCTCCGAAGGGTAGTTGGGCTACAGATAAGGTTTCCATTGCACTGTACGCTTTCCCTCTCTTTCTTTTCCTTTTTACTTTTTGAAACCGGATTCTTCTAGATAACAGAAAAGATTAAAATTAAAAAAGATAATGTAAAAGGTAAACCCCAAGAGTTTAATGTTCACTTAACCACGGCTAATAGCTTTTATGAGTCTGTAAAACCGGGAATTGCAATAAAACCGGCCGCCATTTGCCATTCCAGAGCTCGATCGACGCTATTTTCCTAATGGCAGCAACATCATTTCAGTCCACCATGGTAATCTGAATTACGCCCGGAATAATTCTTGCTTTCTTTTCTTAAATCTACCGATACTTTCTACCATTAAACGTGTGCCGTCGAACCTCTTGTTCCGAATCATCTCTATATCCGCGATAGTCTGCTTCGGGTGTAAACATTTATATATCAGAAAAGAAGATAGGTTGTACGAGTTATTCTGCCAAACATAAGTAAGAATTATTTAAAAATTCCCATTCAATCACACTCCATTGCCATTTAGTGAATCAATTCTTTTAGAAGAGAACTAGGTATTTTTTGGCAGCATCAAATGGCACTCGCTCGTTCAAGCAGCACTTATAAGAACGTTAATAGTGGTTTTGACAAACCATAATTTTTATATAAATGATAATATTAGAAAAATAACGAATGGCATCGTTCGCTTTGAAAAGTTGACCAAATATGGGGGGGTAGATAAAAAAATAAGGACCGGGACAAAAAACAGGAGCCGGGAAAAGGTTGAAGGGTTAATTCCTTGGCTGCGGCTGGGAGCATCCGTGAAGGATCATTAAAAAAAAAAAAGGAATTAAATATTCTGCCTTTATTTAGATCGCGATGAGGATATTATTCTGAAAGCGAGAAGAATCGAGTGGAAAGAGAAAAAGCCTGAAAAAAAACATAAATGCCATAAATATTTGCAAATGTAAAAGGCAAACGGTCGAAACAAAAGGAAAATGAATAGAAAAAGTTTCACCGTACAATGAACAAAAAAAGGACATAAATAATGAATAAGACAAAGATTAAAAGATTTGTGAAGGAAAAAAAAATATTGGTAATAATGTATCTTTCAATTGCTACATAAAATACATAGATACATTACATAAATAAAATGCATTTTAGGTAAAACGTAGAAAATCAGACCTTATAATCCAGTTATTACCATCTTTATATAAATCATTTTAATAGCAATTCTCTTTGAAAAAAAAGTTTCCCGAAATAACACATTATCTACTCCAAAAAACTAAAAGTTATATTTTACTTAATAATAGGCTTAAATGTGTCCTGCAACTACTTTTCTTTATAATAAGCTATTCATTCGTTAGTATGCAATATGAAATTTATTTTATGATAATGTAAAATAACGATCGCTGTAACTGCTTTCTCTTAACTGTTCCAAAAAAATTTATATATTTAATTAAAACAAATGTAATTACGTATAAACTGATAAAATTATATATTTTGTTAAATACACATGTTGACATTACACCAGCTTTAATAAGAAAGTCAGTAAAGGCTTTTAAAAATGAATGGTTCATTCTTAAAAATAATGCAATTTTATTTAGGAAAAAGAATCAGTTCCCGGGAAAATTATCCGCTAACTACTTTTCTTAAAGCCTTATTTTTAACGCGAAGCATTTATTACAAGAACTGTCCATTCAATTCATGGATTTTTTACTCTTTCGCTGGAGAAAAGAAACATTTTTCATAAAAAAAAAAAAAAAAAAAAAAAAAAAATATTGGTCATTTTCGGTGTCTCGTTATTCACCGGTTTTACTCTTTTAACTCGTCCGCTTAATTTTTTTATTTGATTTAATATAAAAGAGAGAATCGCCTAGGGTTGGGAAAATTATCAAAAAAGACCATGCTGTTTTTTATTCTTCCGTCGAGAAATTTCCATTTGTATTATGACGGAAGAGGAATGAAAAATCACCATTCGAGTTAATTAGCACCCTTTCTTTGGGGCTGTTATCGTGGCGAACGGGCCCAAAAGATTGGGGGCCTTTTCTTCTTTCTGACAATGCTACGGCTTCCAGCGGTCTTATTCTTCCTTTCAAGTCATTCACGGTTAAGGGTGGACCAAGGGAAATCTAATAATGTCCCCGGGGCCGGTTTTTCCAATGCTCCCTTAACGGAATCCAGCCTCCCGACGACAAAAGCTTGAATCCCATTAACTCGCCTTGCGATTGGCATGCAAATCTCGTGGTTGTACAAAACCGCTTAGAAAAGAGGTTTTTAAATATTCCGTCATCGTCAAAGCCACGAATTGCTTACAGGGCCTAAGGATAATTTTAGTCTGAAGATTTTGCGAAATTAATTTCCAAATCCTGGACGTTTATCTTCATAGGCTTGGTAGCTTTTCGGGATATCTGGATGAAAAAAAAAAAGAATTTGAAATAATAACCATTCCAACAGCGAAAGCTAAAAAATCCACGACGCTGCCGGGATGCAGAGAAAAAAAAAATATGATTATTATCACGAGACATGTTTTTCGTGCTGTTAAACTAATACAGGGACATCCTTTTGAGCTTTAATTACGTGAGAAAAATTTAGGTTTCAGGGCTCGGACTGCAAATCAAAAAACTTGCTTGTTCGCGTAGCTTCTTCCATCTAATTAAAATATACCGCCAGAGCAGAAGCAACGTGTGGATATCGCCACTAAAAGATTGCCATGATAAAATTCTTTTGATTGTAATCTAACATATCAATTCGAGTGGCGTAAATGAAAAGATGGAAGAACAAAAAATTTAAGATTACGACAATTTAAGGACAAACTGAATGAATTTTTATTTTAATAAAAGCGCTACAAAGACCAGATATAGAATTTAATATGGTTTGCTTATTGTACACTTTTAAAATTATATATCAAAATGTTCATATTTCATTCATGTTTTATTTCGGCATTACAGGAAATATTACTTTTTTTAAAAGAACAGACTAATTCCCAAATGTAGGAACATATTCTTAATTTTTTTCATCTTATTATATGTTTAGTAAAGAATCTTCAATCGGATTTTAAAAAGCAAAAATTGTGTTTTTTCAAAGGGTAAGTAACTTTTTATATTATCCCGGGAAAAACGATAATCGAATTCAAAATGTGAAAAATTTTAATTGTTAACGGTGGAATAAAAAAAAAAAATTACACAGTACTATTAAGAAATGAATCTTTAATGGAAAATGGAGACGGAAGAATATTTTCACAAAGTGGAAATATGTTTTTCGAAAGTTTCCATCGTAAAATTTATTGAATAGGTAATTACTTTGTTTTAGAAAGTAAGCGACTGCGGAAAATCGCCGGGAAAACGGTCCCATAACGTTATCTTCTCCATCCCGCTCTCAGGAAACCGGGAAAAGGCGAAGTACGAGTAAGACAAGCACGTGGAAAACAGCCAGAAAAGGAGCTCCCTCAGCAAATAGGGAAGGCCTCCCCCGGCTGGATGATATGCGTGAAACTCAGAAATTGGGCATACTTTAATCACAACTATTTTAGAAACTTCCAGATCGTAGGTTTCCACAGGAAACTCTTCTCACTTCTCCTGCAATGACACGTTTTAATATAATTCACGTTTCAATAAAGGCATTTCGCCCAACCAGCAGCGGTTTGACGTGGGAATATGTTGATGGAATTAACAAATGGGGAAACGCATAGTTATGGCAGATGCAACTGATAATAATAGGAGGTTGACACTCCGGGAGGGTAGCGCTGATCGCGTGAAACACGGGCAGGGTAAAAGTCGGGAGATAAGTTCGTTCCTCCGTTTTATAATGGCTAAACTAATGCTAACATCCACGAGGGAAAGGTTTGGTGAGACTTAAATGGTCTTAAAATGAACTGCAATAGCGGCAATAACATGTAACTTACGGGAAAACAATGCTTTTTTATTATTAAATATAATTCATATACGTACATGCTCCTGATTTTCAAATCAAACGTGGCTTTTTGGGGCGGATAAGAGACTAGGCCCGCATTAAAATGCAAGATACGTAAAATTAATGTTTTATTGTTTTAACACGGTGACTGTTATTATTTAGAAAGTCTGTCATCTGCTAGATAAATATAAATACCATCTAATTCAGCTCGTTTTCGGTTTTTATTCTTGCCTCCTAGACCGGTTTTTCAAAATAATTCGATTCGTAACGACACTTTTCGATAGTTCTGCCCCTTTTTTAATGGCATTCTCATTCCTTCGTTGGTCTTTGATTTTCTTTGCATTACGTTATTTGAATATTTCTCGGCGTCTCCCAATCCAACGTCATCTCCAAATGCATCGACCTTCTGTCACTTTCAGCGAGACCGAACCATGATCCATCCCAGAGTCATTCTGCGAGCATCCTTTTCGTAAAAAAGAATAAATTTTTAACGTAGAAACATTTCAACGACTTCCAGCTGTTGCGCCCCTCAGCCGTTTACAACCCCTGCTGATTCTCTTTAAAAGCTTTGCTTAAGGTAATCATCATTAGTAGTGAGCTTCCGAGACCGTTGAAGCACTTAAAAAAGAGGGCCCAGAAGTAAAATATTATCTAAAATCTCGGGGGCCTTGACCTGAAATTTTATTTCCCGCTGTAAAAAAAAGTAAAAAATTATATTTATTTATTTAAGGACCATATTTCACGCGGGAAAATTTATTAATGGACAATAAAAAAAGGATGAGATGGAATTAGCTCTCGAAGAGAATGGGAATTGCCATCGGAGAGAATTGAAAATCGCGTCCAATTTCAATAATGATTACTCCGTATACGAAGACTCCTATTGATTTCTCCCGTAAATGTATTTACTTTAATATTTTATAAACTTTTTCCAGCTATTTTCCATTAATCGAAGCGATTTTTTTCCCACTTTTCTTCTGATTTGCCGGATTCGGTAAAGTACTCACTCCTTCATCTCTCGCTTACTCCAATTCCCGAACTCTCCACCACTGTCGGGGATTAATTTCAGCTAATGGAAGAGCTATTTAAAAAAGTGCAAGAATCTTGGAAGTTTGTTCACCGCAAAATCGGTCAGTGTATTGAAATAATTCTAATGGCGAAGATTTGATTCCTCCAGAATTTCGATTCCCGTCAGCGTTTGGCAGATTTTTGTGAATTTACTCTGCCGTCACGATTCAAATGATTTTTTTTTTTTTTTAATGACATCCAGCTAAAATACGCTACATTTTCGATGCTGGAAATGATGGAGAAGGGTTCGTCGATTGATATGGCGCAGTGGCTGCTTCCTGTCGCGGGAAAACTGATTCCCACTTCTGTTTAGTTAATTGAAAGCCTATGGAAAAGATAACACCGTGAGCTGTATGTAAAATAATATTTTTGATTGCTCCGCTTTTAGAATGCATACTTTGAAAATCAAGTTTATGCACAGGAATCTTCGCCGGTCTTGCACACAGCTTTACCGTGTAAAATGGGTCCTTAGATCTCTTGACCGCAGTCTTCCTCCGGTCTCGATATCAAATGATATTATTTAAGAAACCGTGAAAGGGATAATTTTCCAGAAGCAGATTAAAGGAAACTAGGACCGATAAGAACACAGAGATGGAGTTAAGAGGATGAAAGGAAAAGTGGACGAAATACTTGTTTAAGTATCCTCCAGATACTTAAAAGAGGAGCTCCAAAATGGAAGGCTCAAAACGTTATGAAGGAAGGAGAAAGGGGAGCCCGGGATTGATTTACACTAAAATGTTCAGAAATTACGGATTCGAGTCGTGCACACGTCGAAGAAAGTTTGGTCTGAGGCTAAGAAACCCTTTTCCCTGCAAAATCCTTGCGAAAGGCAACTCGTAATACTTTATCCATTAACCACTTACCTAGGCTGATATATCACAGGCATCTGTATCGATTACTTATTCATGCAACTTGCTTGCATACTAAGGCTGAGAAAAATTAGCTGATGCCATTTAAGGGACGCCTTTGTTTTTTACCCTATGAGTATACCAACAAAAAATTATGCGACGTTCTTTGCCATTAACATGGTAGAGCTACCGAGCCTGTGGATTAAGATGTCAGCGTGAATTAGTGTAAGTCCCCGAAATTATTTATAACGAGACTATCAAACTCATCCAAAGTATAAATCAAAATGGAAATTTAATTTCATGGATTAGATATTTATTTGCAGTTCATCAAATTTCGAAAAAACTCGTAAATCACCGACAAAATTTTGAATATTCCGAACTAAAAGCTCAAGAATCAGGGTGTGACGATGTTCGGCTTTGATTTTAATTTTTCAATTATTAAATTATGGCAATGATAATGTGTTTTATGTCTAGGTAACAGATAAAAATGTGGAATGTACGCTGTCTGAAATATTTATTCACATCATTATCGTATTCTTCTAAGCTCATTAAAAAAGAAAATGTATAAAATTATTTCGAGAAAATTCCAGTTATTATTACGTGCAATAGATACGAACCATCCGAGTTATTCGTCGATGTGAAATTTTTTGGACAGCAAGAAGTGGATACAGATGTTAATGTCTAAGCTCAGTTAATTGATGGGAAAATTCATCAGCACTACAGCAGCAGCAGGAAGGAATTAATTGCTCCCTTTTTTGTCCATTAAACCGTAAAAATAATCTCATCTTTCGCAGTATAATGAGTCCCGGTCGAAGAACCGCAGGGATATGCGGTCTCGGGAGCCCACCGAACGGGCTTCGGCGTTTCTCATACGGTGGAATTTCGGTTTTTCCAATTTTCATCCTCCGCGGGATAAAGAGCGAATATTAAATTTGGTATAAAATTAGCCGAAAACCCTTATCCCGCCTGGAGACAAGTAAATAAATGGAAAGCCCAGTCGAATGTCAGAGGGATTTTACCGGGGATTTAACAACGTTTGTATATTTAGTATTTGAATGTAAAGGGAAACTGCCAGAAAGAAGTCCCTCGACTCCAGAAGTGCAATAATTCCTCCGTATGGTCCGGAGTAGTAAAATTTCCGTGTTAGCGGGAGAAATGTGCTGAGGAAACAACTAATGGGAATAGCAACATCACTGAAAAATATCTATTGCCTAGATGAGTTTAAGTTTGGGCGGCGGCGGGCACGACAGTAGGAAAGTACGGAGGAATAGTCCATATGATAAATTTTTCTTCTCCTAACAAATGGACCGCAGCTTTTTTAAGATGCTGTGAAAAAATTTTGTTTTTATAAATGTGAAGTTAAAGGATCATAACAATATTAGTACTGGCGACTGAATCGTGCCCAAAGCTCAGAAATATTTCAGATTATCAAGTGTCGCAAGGTTCGGTTAACACTTCCTCTTTCAAATTAGTTAAGCCAGTGATAATATCATCGAAACAGCGAATATATAAATAACTTTTATCTACGAAATTAGAGGGAATATTAAATTTAGAAAAGTCTTTCGGTGTCGGGAAAAGTTTTATCTGAGGCGAAATAGTCTTCATGATATATATTTAACAGGTTGGTAACGTGAACAACAGCGATTATCCATTAAAAAAAAAAAAAAATTACAATTCGAACCTCTTTGTTGTGCCTAAAAAAAACTAAGACAAAATTTTTCAAATTTATAATTGTCCAAAGTAAAAGGAAGCCTGCCGAGAATACGGGGAGAGTTTATTAAATGGTATCAAACTGCTAATCCTTAATGAATAATTTATATTAAGCAAATGACGTTAATTATTAAGCATTCATTTGAGCCCTGAGACGGTCAAGTAACAATCACAATGAAATTTTTAGGTTAAGCTGATTAAATTACACATCGATTCTTCAAACTAAACTGAATGATAAAATCAAATAAAATCTCGTTTAGTTTATGAGCTTATTAAAAATGGAGCGAGCCCCACCGAATTAAATTATGAAAATTATTGTCAGGTTACCGCACCAGACTTCTGAATTTAAATAAAAATATTTTTGAATACCAATTAATACGAATTTATACATTATGTACACCACTGCATACGCACACGCGTAAACGAGTAATTTTACGTTCTACTTTAACGGCAAAAGCTTACATTATTTTGCTGGAAGAACCGTTCATACGAAAAAAAATGGCCGCACAGCATATACCGTTACGATCCAACGGGATTTACAAAAAAATGGCTCAGTTATTATTCCAGGAGACGAAAATAAAAATGAAACGGAGAAAGCTTTCCACATGAGAAAGAGGTCAAGCTGACTGCTTTTAAATTGATATGAAACGCGAAAAGCTTTTTAGAAGCCGAACAACAAGGCATCAAAGTCAACTCATGGAAAATTTTCGTTTTCATTTGATGCAATGATGAGTGACAGCCATCACTTTACAACGAAGTTACATCGAAATTCATTTGACAAAGCTGGAGATGGATAATTTTAATTTTCTTTCTGGAAGGATTTCTCAAAATGAAACAACCGAAGGGAGCCAGAGAATAGCATCAAATCAATGGTTCACGTGAAAAGAGAATCTCCGTTGTGATTAAATGAAAAATTTCTGCTCCTTCTTGATTTGCTTATTTCATTCTGGGGGGGGGATAGAATCACCGGAGGAATCAGGTGAACTGAAACTGGGGCAGTCGACAATAAAATTATGCGCAACAGAAAGGAAGAAAACTTGAAAATTTTTAGGTTTCTGTTTGCCGGGCTGCAGTTTTCTTTTTTCGAGCCATGTATGCGAACAGGAAGGGAAAAGGAATCCCGAAAGAGATTCATTTGGAAAATATTTCCAACTAGAACTGGTAGACAGTTCTTTTTACATGCGGCATCAAATCTTCCTCCGAATTTTTTTCTTTAAATTTGATGTTTTTCTCTAGCTCTGTAGTTTTTCAGTATTTACCGCCCTGGCAAGAAAGGAAGGCTTAAAAAAATTTCACGTAACTGAAGACGGTAACGTTTCTGCACCTAAATAATGTGAGCATATATAAATAAATTTTGGCGTGAAATTTTTTATCCCTGATCTGAAATGGAAGCTTTCGGATGATATTCAAGAAAAATTGCCTGTAAAAAAGGAATAAAAGTAACTTACCTGTTTTCCATCCCATCTACTGTATTCTTTCCACTTATCGAAACTGGGTCTCCAATACTCTAAGGTGTATTCTTCCATGTATTCCTGGCCGCGACCGTGATCATATCGGCCTTGTGTTTGTATACCTGTAATGACGTGCGTATTGCCCAAATCTATTTGCAGATACTCGCGAACACCGCGTTCGACTTGTTGCTTGGGACACCATGCTCCTCCGGCTTTTTCCACTCGCAATCTGTGAAAAAAGAAAATTTTATTATTAAACAAAAAGGGTTAAATAAAAAATTATTGTTTAATCATATCTTTTTGAAAAGGATAAAAAATCAATTTTACCAACAGCAGGATAAGGATTCAGGGATTTGGATTTACGATTGGATTGTTTCAGAATTAAATAAAAATCAATGCTGGAATCGAAGGTAATATGCAGATTGTCTGCATGGAATTATCTGACAGAGACGGAAGTAATGGAAATGAGACGTTTTTATCTACAAGCATCATGCACCGGAAGGCGGGAAGTGTCCCCTCCGCCGCATTCAATTTTAAAAGTCGGACAGTTTTACCCGTTGATGCCATTTGATTACACTGTAAAAAGTTCTTCATCTTCACCATTTTATTAGCATAGGTATTGCTTATTACCGAGCTCTCAGGAAAATTCGATTTCGAATCTGTCTGTCAGAATAAGAAAGGAACTTTGCCATCCCGACCATCTTCCCGATTCAAAGTCCGGAATTTATGAAATTCTTCGGAATCGAAACAATCTTTTTGATGGGAAATGTTTTCCGGAGAACAGAAGGCTGCCAAAGGCTCCGCTCGGACCTCATTTCGGTTTGCTGCTGCCGGTCAAGTGCCCGACAGTTGTTATCATCTGTATTTTCCTTTCCCGAAATTTCTTCCATTTCAAATTTAAATCTATTTTCGCATTTCGGGAGTTTCAGTTTTGAGGCAAGGAGGATGGCTTAAATTATGAAGACAGCAATGTTGTTCTGAAGTTGGAAGATGACAAAAAAAGTTGGTCATTATAAAATGGGTGTGCAATAAAAAAATATTAGAAAACTAACACATGGTAAAAAATTTTTTAATGTCGCCACTGATTACATTTTCAGACATTCTAAACTTCATGAAAGGGTTTCCGAAATTTAATATCACTTGAAAATAGAAGTTTTAAGCTTTTCGATAACATTTCTCTTTTATGCGATATAAACCCAACATTGAAAGTTATATATAATAAACAACGACAATAATAATAATAATAGAATCTTTTGAATGGGATCCAAAATTGCGTCAAAATTTTGAAAGAATCAGAATGAGAAGTTATGAGCAATTTTTCACTTTAAACTCAAGTCACAAATCCCTCCATGGATAACAACTGCTCCAGTAGGTAAAGACGCGAAGATTGAATACGTCCTGGAAGCAAATAAAAAATTCGGAAAATGGAAAAGTAACGCAAATCTTAACCGTTTAAATACTTCCTTCCTTCGAAATAGCAAACTCCTCTCTGGAATTCGTCTCTGCAGGCGACAGAGGGAAGGTTTAACGATGAGATCCTGGGAGGAATCCATCATCCGCGAAAATAACGAAGTCAAAGGCTCCGCGAGTTGTCGAATCGGTTGAAGCGATGCCACGATTACGGGAACATATCGTTTTTGCAAAAGAGGCAGCCGGAGATTAACTTATATCCGAGTATTTGCGGCAAGGGAGGCAGTTGGACCGAAAGGGAAAGATTTTCTTCTCCAGTGTCTGGATAACGCCTGATAAACATATACGCGCACAAGCTCACGCACAACTGGATGCGGAAAACACGATCGAGATAAGTTAAGATAATTAATTTAGAGATCCTTTCCTGATTAGGGAATAAAGAACGATCTTAAACAAGATTGATAACGGCGATAAATTATGTGGAATCAGGACCGAATGCAGGGCGGAGATTAATTACGACAGTTTGCTGTTCGGGTAGGAGCACAACCCAGAGAGGCTGAACATCAGGTCGGAGAATCGATAATGGAGTCTCATTCCTAATCATTCAGCCTGAGGAAAGAGTGAAAAGGAATCAAATGACGGGAATGCGGGAAATTATGGTAAACAAGGAAAAGGATGTGTGGCACCGTAGAATTTTCCGACCGAAAAAAATCGGATTGACATGCAACGTTTACGCATCGCGCCGAAAATCGGCTGTTCAATTCAGGAAAACACTGAAAGAGGCAAAAATTATTTTTCTCTTTTCAAACGTGATCGCTTGAAATTGGAAATTTAACTTTAACCATTCACAATTTGGACGAGAAGATTACGGGCGAAAAATAAATTTCAAACGACTGGGTTTCGAATAATTTTTCCCAAATCACCGACCGAGATAAGCGTTTTGCTAATTGCGGAGCCGGAGATCCGAAAAACGATCGAAGAAGAAAATGAAAAAGTAAAACGGGAAAGTAAACAATTTCGGGGCGAAGACAGAATAATGAAAAAGAAAACACTCAGGCCACATCAAAATAAAGCAACTGTCCGACCGACATTTCAACAGACGTGGCAAGCTCCAAGATTGCCTCTCAAATCAGGTACATTATATGAAGGAAAACAAACAGCGTCTGTTGGAGCCTTTAACAGTGAGGGGAAAGAGGAAAGGCAGCGAAAAAGTTTGGCGAAATTCGAAAATCCTGTAAATTTTCTCCGGCGGTCTCGCAGTTAAAAAAAACAGGGAGGGGGTGAAAACGTTGAGTCGAACGTGGCATTAAGATGGGAATATCTAATGCCCCTTTCCCTCACCCTCGTGCTGGGGGGAGGAAAATTAGTGAAAATCGAAAATTCCTATGAAAAGAAAATTTCCCGGGGAAATCAGTAAACGAATCACGTTCAGGAATCGATATAAACTTTTGAGAATGCTACTAATCTCGGGTAGTGATCACGTGATCCCTTCCAAATCCTCCATTTATATTTAAGCGAAAAATGAAATTGCGCCAAAAATATTTAATCGCCGTTGCCAATGAATATGAGAGAAATTTCCCTTCATCCCCTTCCTCTTGATAATTCCAACGTTGCTAATTGGGAAAATAATTTTTCCGCAGATGAAAAGAGACGCATTTGGCGTTTTCACGATATTTTTTTTTTTTTTTGTTCTCGGCGGCACTTTTTCCCGTTCACCCTCGGAAAAGGCCTGTTTTTCCAAGCGTAAGCGAGACCTTTCACCAAAGGGTGAAAATTCCTTCCAGGAGTGGTTTTTCCATCTCTTGCCTCCCTCGCTGCGACAACGCGCCCCCATATCAGGTTAATTCGGAAACCTGATCACGCTATTACGTCTCATTAATCCTTTTTCGCTTCATTTGATTATTCAAAATAAGCCTTGAATTACCAGCAAAGCAAGCGTTCATCTATTTTACCAATTTTGAAGCCCTTTTTGACATCCTCAACGAAATTCGTACGGGAATTCCGCCGTAAATGCGGCTGGGGCGATGGCCCCTCCCCCCCCCCCCCCCACAAAAGTCTGCTTCAGGTATCGCGAATGGCTTGCCAGTCTGAGTCTTGACTAACAACAAAGAAAAGCTCTTCACTCTCTGAGAAAGGATTTCCCGTTTATCATTTCGCCTGCTAAATGACTTTAAAGTTCACAGTGAAATTTATTAAAAATATAAAAACGTGGCTTGAAAATATATTCCCATTGCCGTTTTTCTTCGTTTTCATTTCTTAGCACTGTCGTGGAGAGGATGTAGGGCGGAGAGACAGGAATCGGGGAGAGAGTTAAATACTCGTTTAGCGCGATATTCAAACCAATTTTTCTTTTCTTTCCGTAAATGATCATTTTCAAGTGAAAATGTCTAAATCGCTTTCATTTTATTACGTTTCCCAACCTCCTTCAGGGTTTTCCTTATATATGCCGGAAAATATGTTTTCATTTTCTCAGTGAGCTTATTTTTCTTTCTGGGGATTAGTTTTGCCCGATTGAATTCCTTATCCAAAAAGTTCTTTTTTTTTTCTTTTTTTCTCGATCCTGTCTGATGCTAAGCAATTGAAAGATTAAATTTTGGGTTAAACTGGGGATAGCTCCTGCTCCAATTTTAGAGAAAAATCGATGTATTTTTGCTCAGCATCATGAATATACACATCTAAAATTTGCCACCGGTATAATTCTAGTATATGTGGACTTGCCCGCAAAGAGCATTGGTTGAAGAGTTCCGGTGGACGCACATTAAAGCTAAAGAAAAGAAACTTGATTATTATTTAATTTAAATCTCTTTATAAAATACATTTTCCGAATGTAAGCTGTTACTTTGAATTAACTTGGAAAAGATTCTTTACTCTTTTCAATGCAAATTTTTCCTAAAATCCCTTAGCTGCAGCACAAACAGTGTAGCATTAAAGAGCCGTTTCCGCAACGTCTTCGCGTAATGCAACGTTTTCAATTTCGTACATTTCTTTAAGTTATATCCGAGTGCAACTGAATAATTTAAATAAAAACTAAATTTCTGAGGCTTCCATAAAACCGGACGGGTAAATTCTCAAATATGGCGAAGTAAAAGTCTTGATTTTTTTGTTCAATCGAAATTTTGTTATGTTTTAGAGTTCATGACGATGTATGCACCACCATACGCTTTTCTAGTGATAAGGCTAATTTTCGGTACAGTCGCTTCAGCATAAGGGTAAAGCAACTTTGCTCCGTGTTGTATTATATTATTATATTCTTGATTTGATATTTGAAAAAAAAAAACGATTTTTTGTTGAGAATACTCACTGGTCATGCAGAAGATTTCGAAATGCAGATCTAACACGAAGACATGTCTAAAGATGCATGTAATAAAATGAAAATTTTAGAGAAACCGTATTAAGTAAAATTATTTATCTCTCCTGAAAGAACCGGTTGCACGCATCACCGACTTAACCTCAACCGATTCATTAACAAGGTGAGGTTAGTTTCAGCAACAAATGAAGAAGTGATTAACCATAACTTTCTGAGGTAGACTCTCGATGAAGCAGATTTCGGGCGGATTAATAAAGAGTAGAAGCATATGAAAATGGAAGGGAAATGCAGTTTCTCCGTAATTCGATGGAAAATTATTGTAAGCCGTCGTTGTCTCGTAATTTTAACTAATCAAAGCGAAATTAATTTAACCTAACCGCTTTAAACTCTTGTTAAAGACGGGAAATAAAATGAGTGCAAGAACAATACCGATGTCCCTAGTTTTAAACCGCTAAATAGTATTCGGAGCCACTATTTCAAATTTTCATTCAAGCCCATCATCAAAAATGTAAACTTTGGAATATCATATGAAATATTTAACTTTTATAAAGCATTCAACGCAGATCTTTCACACATCTATAAACCGAATCTTCCTTGTTTAGTTAAAACCACAAAAGCGGGATAAAAATAGGAGAAATCTGTTGCTTTGCGCAAGTCATTTTCCTAAGATTATTTTCCTCCTTGTTGAAATATAAAATTTTGATAATTGAATTTACATTCACCGAACGCAGCAGGATGAGGCCTAAGGACCCACAGCAATGTGACGTAAAGCGTTTTACCATGCTGCGGTTTCGGGAGATTCCAAAGGCTTCAGCCGCTCCTGTGGACGTAACATTGAAAAACCTATGACTAAGTGGTTTTTATGGAATTTTTTAATTCCAGAATTTTTATTTATTTATTTTTTTTATTAGCTAGGTTTTATATTTTTATAAAATTCCTAAAGAGATTCCAGAATTGTTGGCTAAAAAAATATTTTTAAAGTTCAATATTCGTTAGTTAAAACCTACTCTCTCTAGTCCCGCATCCAACGATTATATCATCTCTGTAATTCATCAAAATCAAATGCACCCTTTGGTGATTTTAATAATATCTTATGAATATAAACCTCGCAATAATTAACCAGAGAAATCTCGATCACGTTAAATATTTACGACCCTTTACTATTGTGATTGGAGCGATTTTTCCAGGATGGAGGTCATTAATAACCATTAAAAGGGTGGCAGGGTAGACGATGTGACAAAATGCGGCGATAAAATCGATCATCCAGGAATATAAATATCCATTTTGTGGATGAAGGGAAAAAATGACAGGAATCATACGTTCCGCGTAAAAAAACCTTTCTTCTGACTGGAAAGGAAAGCCAAGGGAATGAGACGGGATGAGCCATCCGATTTTTAAAGGCAAAGATTCTCCTTATAAATCAAAGGGAAAAAGGGAAAGGAAAAGGAGTCCGTGAAGAGAAGTGAAACCATTGCTCGTTACTTAGTTTTTTCCCTTTTTTTTTCCCTCCTGTTGCAGAGGATGGAGCGGCAGAAATTAACAATATTCTCTCGGTTACAAACTCCTGTCGCGCTTTAAATGTAGCCAAAGGCAACGGCAATAAATTTCTGATGCAGGGAATTGAGAATTTTTTTTTCCCCTTTTCGAAAAAAAAAAAAAAGATATTAAGCTTTTTTTAATATTGATGATTATTTTGAGGTAGATTACCGCTGCTGGTACTTGGAGTTTTTTGCGCTGATTGATTTACGACTGTGACAGTGCGAAGGCGATTCATTCAATAGATAAAAACTGTAGAGAAAAGGGTGCATGTTTATGGTCAAGCGTCATGGAGAGTCTCCCTCTGTAAAAAATTTACTACATGCAGGGGAACGGTGAAATTATCTATACAGCGCTTTGAAAGATGGGGAAGGTTTCCATTTGGGTGACATATAACAGAAAAAAAATCCTACTTCGGTAACAATATGGCTGCATCGCATAATCTTCATTGGTCAGTATGACACAAATTTATGGGCGCGGTAAAATGTTCATGTTTTTAAAGAAAAAGAATTGCAAAATATCTTAATATATTTTTTCTTTTCGGTCAAAATGATTCCGGCAATAAAAAAAAGGCGCTGACTAATAAAATATTTATTTCAATACATTCTGTTTGAAGAAGGCCATTGAAATGGTGATACATCAACGAGCTTTTTAATATGTGAAGTTAGCATTGGCGATTCCAGAAATATTAAGGCGATGAGCATGGGTTTTATGCTGGGACGAAAAACCCATTCAATGAATTTAAAAATGTAAAAGCTGTAAGATATAAGACTTTTCTTTGCAACAAAATGTCCGACTGAGAATATTAACATTAAAATATTATTCAGGAGAAAATGAAAATATTACGGCACAGAAAGAATATTTTACATGATTTAAAATTCGTATATTACTCCCGATAGTCATCGCTCAAAGACCTTGCATAATACATATACACGCGCGGAAGAATTATATCAAAGTGGAAGAGAAACGCAGAAACAAACAGATCAGTGAAATATTCAGGCACCGTTTCGGTAGAGAAGAGTGGGAGGAACTGGAGAATAAGGAACAGGAGCATAAATCAAACTAATAGACTGAAATACTAATACACAAAACAGAAAGTAAGGTTGCCTTAAAGCATAATCGCCAGTCTTTGGAGATAGGAGGCCAAAATTAAACAATAAGATCAGCAATCTGTGCTTTGATCCGTGCTCTAAGTAGCAATCTGCGAGCTTACTTCACGAAATTCAGACTCAACGGATATTTGCTGTGCAACGGTTTTTCGTTACATGCCCAACCTGGAGGCAAGTTAAAGGTAGGTTAAAGAGAAATTTTTAATCTCCTCCCACAGAATCGGGCATAGCTCGCAAATAGGAAAAATCCCTGGTTTTTCCACCCCCTGGTTAGGGGTTTTACGTCAGTTTTATGAACGGTCCACTGGATATTCCGGGACTACCGGGAAAAAGAAAAATTAAATTAGATTCCGATTTTCGATTGTTCTGAACTAGTTTTTAAAAAAAAAAAAAAAAAAAAAACACGTCGCCATGCTGATGGATAATCCTAATGAAATTTGAATGTTCTAATTGAGATCAGTCTCTCATAAAAATAAATCAGCCAGGAATTCTCTCTTGTCCCACTGCGATTAATTGAACGTATAGTGAACCTTCACTTATTTGCAGCTTCTGTTCAATATCTTATACATCATTTCATCGTCAATGTCAACAGGAAATTTCATTCCGGATAAAATTTTTTGAACGTGTTTATAAATTCTGCCGATTTCTAAAATGATATATATTTTTTTTTTTTTACTCTTATGCCTCCAGACGAGTGAATAATCTAAAAATTATGCCATCTGTTTATGGGATTGAGTATTATAATTTGAATGTTACAAGCCAATTAAAATTTGAGTTTAAAGACATTTCATTTTGCTTAATAATGCGGAATAAAAAAAAAAAAATTACATATCATGTAGTTTTATTTTCTTAAAATTATCTTTCAGAAAATCGAATGGGATACCTGTAAGGGTGAAAAACAAGAAACTGGAAAAGAAAGTCTTGCCACGTTAACAGTTGCCGAAGCTTTTGCAGGTCTCCAAATCTCTTTAAGTGCCGAAAGAGAAAAATGGAAATATCACATTTAGCGTTTTCCATGTTGGGATCCTTCGCGTGCCCGGGAAATTGCGATGCTTTTCCGGCGACTTAGGATTTAAAAAGTGGGTGCTACACCAACAATTTCGGATTCCCGTATTTTCCCGGTGGCGCAGGAAAAGTCTTCTCACTCGACACTTTTTGAAACCATCATTCAAAATTGCTGCCAACCTTCGCGTTCTCACGTAATCAATCCTCTTAATTAAAAAAAAAAAAAAAAAATGAATCCAGGAGAAGCCTTCCAGGGATTCGCTCATCCATCAGGAGGCAAATTATTAAAAAAAAATTAAATGACATAAATGATGTCTTACTTTTGGAAATCTGTCAGCGCAAAAGTCTTTAGTCAGGCACTTTTCTTTCTCTCCCGTAAGCAGAATCCTTTTGTTTTGCAATCGGATCATCTTCATTGTGCGAAAAAAAAAAAAAATTTCATTCTTTTCCGTTTAAAGGGTTGAGAGTTGAAAAAGTCGAGAGACAAATGGTCGGCGTCAATCTTTTCCATTGGAGTCATTATTTTTAAATTTCATATCCTTTTGCTTCTTTTCTTCCGAGGCAAGATAAACACTCCGAAAATGGATGGAAACCGCAGGAGCATGCATGTAAATCCGAGATTAGAAATAAGGGATGAAGAATAAGGGTGAAAGTCTTTATAAATAAACTATCCCTTACGATTTCTTCCAAGATTCTTGCCAGGATACAACAATTTGCACTTTCGCGCCTGCCGCCCCTTGACAAAGGGGGTGAATTCGTTTGGAGACATTTGCGACCCTCATTTTTCTCGGATTTCTTCGGACCTCATGCTAGAGAGAAATCTTTTTCAACCCTTAAAGATTTAACCGTTTAAAAATAGGGGTTGGGAAACAAATGCCTCTGTTCTTCGGGGGTTTCGGTTATTATAGTTTTCTTGGGGAAACTTGAAATGAATTTATAGCAGGTCTCCCCGTCCGTTTATGCACGTGGGTGCTGCGAAGGGTGAAAGAATTAGCTCCTTCGGGCCATTATTCCTCTTTCAGCCAGCACGAAACGGTTGGTAAATTTCATACGGTCGATGAATTAACTTTCTTGAATTTTCAAATAAAAACAGAGTTGACAAACGTCATTTTCCTGTAATTAACCAACCACGGTGAAATAAACGTACTTAAAATGCGAAACAACATCATCCTCCCTTAATTCTTAAATGTCACACCCCCAGCTCGGAACACTCCTCTTCGGCATTATGGCAAAATACGATTGACGGTTCAGTATGCAAAAGCTCCTTCTGTCGGCGATGGCTGATTCCTAGATCCATTCTCATGAACTAGAGATTTTTGAGATTTATCGAAAACCTATCCTGGAAAATAAAGATCGATCTTTCATCCCATTCGTCTGGTTAAGCGAATTTTTCCCGGCACGGCAACCTTCTTCCGCGATAAGCCGGTGAAAACGAGTTTTTCGCCCTTTCAAGTCATTTCATTTCACGGGAAAGATTTTCCGCAAAGGTTGTCAATGAGATGTGCCATCCTCCCCAGAACTTATCAGTCAATGCTAAACCTCGTTTTATGCGTGAACAACTTTCCCGGATCCCGTTCGGCGTCTCCCGGAGAGACAAAAAATGTTTTTTGCCTTATTATTCGATTTTTCGAGATTATTGACCCCGGATCTTCCTTTTCCGCCTCCTTCGGAAGGCTTCAAAGGTTTTCTGCTCGATGGAATTCGCGTTATCCGATTTATATTGCTTTGATTAAGCTTTTTCCAGTCCCTTCCTCTTTGCGGGAGAAGTATTTGGGAAATAAAAAAAAAAAAAAAAATTTTCTTCTTTTTTACGTTTCGCATTCCATAATTGAAGCGAAGCGTGTATAAGGGAGAAACGAATAGCAACTGCCACTGATTCTGATTTACTCGGATATAACGGAAAAGTACCTTATCCGGGAACGTGAATGAATAATTCATGGACTATATTCCTTCTTCGTCTTCTCTCTCTCTCTCTCTCACTCTCTCTCTCTCTCTCTCCTCTCTCTCGCTCTCTCTGTCTCAAGTATTGGTAGGCAAATTTATTGCTTTAAGAAAACGACTCACGAAAAAAGTTTTGTTCGAGCTCGGTCTTCAAATCCTGCTGTAATTTTTTGGCAAGAAAAGCCTTTGCACGGAGATGCTCTGCCAGTAAACTGTAAAAGAAATCAACATTATCTTACCTTCAGAAATAGTTAATTAAAAAGATGAAGCATCAAATTTTGTTTGAGGTTACAAAAAAAAAAAAAAAAGAAATGAACTCTTTTTGATGAAGTTGCTGCAAGGTAGAATATTCGTAGTGAATCTATAAAAATAAAGAATGTACTTTCGGTTTTTATGCGAATGTTATGACCAAGTAAAGGAATCCGAGCCAAAGGAATGCTGTAAATTTTAAAATAATGTGTTTTCATTTCGTAAGGGATCCTGCTGATGCCTCGCAGTAAATGGTAAATTTTTTTATTTATCGGGAATGAATTCCTATTAGTTCGGATGCAAGCGGCATAAATTTATGTGATTCGTTTTTTGAAAATTTTTAGCGGAACACAATCCGACAGTTGTGTCCTTTCTGTTTTCTTCCTGAGAGTCCTACTGAAAACTGGAAAATTCTATCCTTTACTTTAATCAGCTGAAATGCGTTTTTATATTATTTTAAGTACGACTGTAATATAAAACGATTACAAAAAATTTCTTTTATAAATTGCGGTTTTGATGGTACATAGTTTTGAGGATAATTTAAAGATTCGTACGCTAAAGAGTGGAGTGCAGTAGCATAGTTAGGTAAGCACATTTGAAAAAGTAAAATTTTATTAACGTTGATGCCCTTAACAGGAGGAAAAGAAAGTTTCGAGAACAAAGGCTTTTAGCATATCTATAAGATACTATTGAAATAAATGTAGCTTTTAGTTAATTCAATGCACTAATAGTTTTATATATCGGTTCAATATATTTCTGAAGATAAATAAGAAGGATTAAAAATTAAGAGCCAGATGAAAAACATTTAAAATATCGTTGCTGAAACATATTTCTTCTTGTCAAAATATCTACTCGAAGTTACACTTTGAAAATTCAGTTGTAAAGGTTAACATAACGTATATTTGTCCCTCCAAAAAAAAAAAAAAATCAAAAGAAAGCGTGACATGATCGGAAAATACTTAAGACTGATAAAAAGTTTTTCCTTTTTTGGTTCTGCCATCCAAGTAAAGTTCCAAAATGGGAAACTTTTGATGGAAAATTGATGCCTATGAAGTGGAAAATATTTTGACGAAGCTTTTCTTAGAGTCATTCGAAGAAAGCTCTCTGCGGAAGCTTGGGAGGATTAAAATGCATTCGAAAATAAGCTTCTTACAGGGTTTGCTTTTCTTGTATCAGGGTTTTTCGGCATTTAACATTTTTCGATTTGAAGGTTGAAAAGGTTTTTTGGCAAAGCTCTTTCTCTCTCTCTCTCTCTCTCGTCTTTTAACCCCGACGGATTCTGCAGAGAAGAGGCAAAAAAGGCAATAACTCGGGAGGGGTGGAATCGGAGGATTGAAAATTTGAGGTTGAGAAACCCAGTTGAGAAACCCCTCTTTCATTAATTCTCTTCGATTCCTCCAGATTCGATCTTCGTCAAGTCAAAGACTCGGCTAATTAATAATTTACCACTAATTAATTACATTTCAATCTAGGAACCAAGTTGATAATCGCTCGGGAAGTTGGTAACAAGTTTTAGTTGTGCCCTGACGAATCAGGACTTGGGGAATTGGGTCTAAAAGTTTCGGCTCTTGTCAGTCACGAAAGAGGCAAAGGTGGCTGTCAGAATAAATTTGGGTCGTCTACATTGGAAGGATCAGATACATAACTATTTATAAAAAAAAAAAAAAAAAAAAAAACATCCATTGTATTTTCCATTTTTTTGGAAAGAACAATCCCAAACAGTCTCGGGAACATGACAGTTAGTGTCATTTTTTTATGTGCCAGAAGTCTATGTCGAGCTCTTTTGGTTACCATTGCTTGCGAGAAAGAATGATGGAATAACTGCCCTGGCGGTCCATATGGTGAACCCAAAAAGCGATATTATATGCGGCGAAAGCCACTTATACCGGTACACAGAGTAACTCTGGTGTATTAGTTCTTCAAACGCAATCTTTCGTTCCCGAGAAGACCTCTCATTTAGGTCCAAGGGCGACGGATTGAGCCTTAGTGCATTATGTGCATCAATTATATTTTATTAAATTAACGCAAAATCAAACAATAATTCTCAAATTTTATTATTTGCAAATTATGGTGACCTAGTCTCGTGTTTCTAAGTTAGGTTAAGTATAAATTAGCTCTTCACAATGAGAAATGATTTCTGTTAAGTTAGTTACTCATGCAACAAAGCGATTAATTCAAAAAAGAATCGCACCGAATTAAGAAAAATTGATGAAATAATTATTTTGCGGTCCAATACATATAAATATATATTTGCCTTATATATAACATATATATATTATGTAAGGAAATCAGGGTTCAAGTTTAAAAACGATACATTGTGTTGGATTGTAAATGGTTCGCCACAGCATGAGTTGACAGAAGCAACAAAATATGTGCTGTGAAAACAAGAGAATAAACGAACTAAAATTTTAAAAAAATATTGCCTTCAAAAGGTAACTATTTATTAGATAAAGAGAATAAATATCTGGGTAATCCTGTGAAATCCAATATTTAGATATCTTTAACATTATAGATCAGTATCTAAATTTACATTATGGACCATAAAATGACTGAAATACTATTGATTTCTCATAACTCACTGATAATGTGAAAAGGAGGAATGCTGGGCGAGGGTTTGAAACTAGTTGCAGAATATTTATCAATCTCAAAAGGTAAGCAAAGGGATGTAAAAGTGAAAAAGTTGGGTTAGTGGATATTAATCTTCAAATGCACAGTCCATCGTAGGAATATTGCAGATTACTAATCTGTGCTGGATTAAATGTTATCGAAGTACCAATTTTACAAAAATCACCCAAGAATTTTTAAAGCATTCAAGTCATGAACACATATTTGAAACGAAACAAATTAAAATCGTCGTTCCAATATTTATGCTATAAGCAAAGATTTATAGAGGGATATTTGAATTCATATCAGTGAAAAAAAACTTTCAGCCTAAAAAAATTATACACTTAAAGAAACCGGGATAAAAAATAAATACTTGTTTATGTACCTTTATAATGAAATTACGGTTGAATTTTCTACTTATGCGATGACTATTATGGCCCTCACAAAGGATTATACGCTATTTTGTGCCAGAGGCAAAGTTATCTACCTCATCTACCTTAAATGAATATTTAACCAAAGTTAAACTTAACCAAGGTTAAATATTCATGTAAAGTTTTCTCACGCAGAAGCGATTGCGGGATAAATTTTAATAATTGATATGGAAAATGCGATAATACACATAACTAATGGGTAAGTTGCAGATGCACCGAGGATCCGGAAAATAGAACTTATTCGGTAACGTTTTAAACTGAAAAAGGCATGGTTTTGGAAAGGTGGGAAGATGGTGAGAATTACATGATAGCAATTAAAACGATACTCCAAGGTAAGAATTTCCTGGATTTATTAATACTTAATATAGAAGATCGTTAAATGGCCGGGAGAAAGGTTTCTTTAATGATGTCCAGTTTTCGAACCTTTTGAAAATAATTATTTAATTTTCAATATGGCTGAGATTCGGGACCCCCAATGTCGAATTAATTGGGAACTAAATAGAAATTAGAAATGTTACCGGAATGCAAATTGTCTGTCTTTGAGGCTTTGAAAAAGGTTTCAACCTCGCAGTTTCATGGGATGAAATTTCGTTGTTGGCGCATTCAAAGTTCGTTTTCGCGTCAAATTCCTTGTTCATGAAGGTGAGGGTTTTTATCATGAAAGGTTTTGCTTATTCAGGTTCAAAAACCCTTTACCGTTTGTTTTAATTCGTTTCTTTTGGCTCCCGCTTCTCCTCAAAATGTAGGGGGGGGGTCTGCACCGCCCTCTTATTCAATGTAAGCTTTTACATATCTATATATTGGCTCGAATATATGACTTCGAACATTAAAATCGTATTCCCATTTTGTCTGATATTTAAAATTAACTTTTTCTACCGTTTTCCCTGCACGCCGTGACCGATTATAGCTAATTTGCATTACCAACTTCCTAATTAGGTTACATTAAAATGAAAAATTTTTGCCCCCCTCGAGCTGTATTCTTTTTTTTTACAATTCGGTTATTCCCAAGACATAACGCCACGATAGGTAATCAACTACAAAATGATGAATGAGGTATCATTTCATTACTACTCTATTATGTTGGTACTTTGCCTAATGTTGTCTCGGAGCTGTGCGCCTTAACCGAGCAAAACAATTTTGAAAGTGAGCGAAACGTTTTTCAACACCGCAGAAAATCCTCCGTAAGAGCTGAAGTAAGGGAAGGAAAAAGAAAATGCCAACGTCAAAATTTAATTTCTTATGCTGGCGAATATTATTCCAGCTCAACGGAACGAGAACGTAAAAGGGAAAAAAGCAAATGGAGATTTCTGAGAGGTTCTTCCCTCGAAGGGAAGAAAAAGACGCCCCTTTAACATATTCCGGGTAATAAACTAATAGGATGGAACTTGAGATTGTGAAGGAGCTCAGACGTTCCGGAAGAATGTACACGGGATCAACCTTTGGATGTCGAGGCACCACTTTTACATTTATCAACCCTTCGGCCTTTCTTTTATTCTGTACCGTCATTTTCGAATTCATTAACACTCGGTACGTCTTTCAATCGTTTCTTTAGTTGCGATATATGTATTAGTGTAATCGCTAAGAAACAAAATTATATTACCATCAAAACTAGTACATAATTTTGGTAAAGTAGGGTGTTGCCATTGATCCATGTTTATGTTTCAACACGTTACGGCAGCTTTACTTTCTTTATTTTGACATTGCACCTTAAGTATTGAAAAAAAATGTGCAATTGTTTCTTTATATTACCTCCCTGTTAAATAATATTTTTTCTGAGTTTATGAGAAAAGATGTAAAACTCAATTTACTTATGATGTACTCCAAAAAATCGTCATAGGACCCAATGCTGTTAGTATATAGGATGGGATTTCAATTTATTTTGAACAAAAGAAGATTAACTGGGTTACTTACTTTATCCCTAAAAATTCCAACTCAGATACCTAACATTTCGCAGAGGAGAAATACTATTATTGAAGTACATCATTCTAATCCATTGTCTATTCGGCGTCAACATTAATATTAAGTATTAATATAATATTAATAATACCGGTCCGATTTAATGTAGTCGGCATCCGAGGGCATTGTTCTAGGGAAATACATTGATGGAGAGTTATGACAATGCTTTGATGAATAACTATGTATCCCTGACACTCTGAAAATAAATGGAACATTGCTAACTGACACGTTTCTCTATTAATTTGTAAGCAAATGGAAAGTGTTTGCTGACATCTGAAATTGATATTTTGCAGACACGTGTCAGAATAAGTGACAAAATGTCACTCCATAAGGCGAAATCTGCTAAAAAAAAAAAAAAAAAAACTTCGGCAGAAAAATTTTAAAACGTATTTCCTCCCCCCGAGTTAAGATTTAGCAATACTTTCTGATGCACCCTTGCAACTTTTTTTTTTTTTAATTATGACTCTGACGGCTCTGCCAACGTAAGACATCATCCGCGTTTTTTCGATACCGTTACCGGATTTCCTCCCTCTCAGGGGGTGTCTTTTTCTGCCTCCCGAATCGGCAATCTGCAAATGTCAGAGTCTGATTTTTTTCTGCTTCGACGGTTGCAAACTCTCCTCGAACTCACTTTATTGCTTATTCTGTATTAAGGAGATAAATAAGCAAAGCTGCTTATTTCCTTCATTAAAGTTGATGGATCTCATTCATTATCCGAGCTTTTCTGCTTACATTTTCTTCTGCTGCCTTAATTATCTCTTTTTTCGGTGTTTTGTTATTTGTTCTGTAGAATTTGCGTTAATCTCGAAATCTCGGGGATTTTAAGGTTTTCTTATCCGCAGCAAATCATCTTTACTTCCGCCGGCAATTTTTCCTATATTCATTTTGTTACTTAAAAGTTGCTCATGTTCGCTTCCCCATGAAAGGACCCTTTTTGAAAATTAGCTTCAATGCTCTTTCATCGATGATTATTACAGTTTTAAAATAGAAAGAATAAAATAGATATAAGTATTTCAAGATTATTTTAAATCTGATATGAACGTAAATTTGCTGCCTTTTAGATAAAGTTCAGGTTACTTCATTAGCAAAGAATCATCTC
The DNA here is from genome assembly GCA_028565995.1 of Ricinus marginatus. Lineage (NCBI taxonomy): Eukaryota > Metazoa > Arthropoda > Insecta > Psocodea > Ricinidae > Ricinus > Ricinus marginatus. Next base: position 106,006 of record JAOWBB010007616.1, read on the forward strand.
CATTATGAAAATATCATTCGGAAATTTTTTCTACGTAAAAACAGGAGTATCTATTTATGTTGAAAAAATTCATTAAATTACCTATGATTAATTAAAAATGTAATTAATATGCATTCAAAATTCACAGAAGCTCACTTTTATTATGTATCAAATCGAATTGTACGAGTAAAAGGTGTACGGCATACCAAATTAAAAAATATTGAAAAACCTCATTTACAATTCATTAAATACTTTTTCATGTGAACACCAAAGCTTTTTTATGGATGTAAATCAAAAGCTCGATGAATTTAGAAATTAATTTTCGCTTGAAGAATTAAAGAGCAAAAGACGCCAAAATTTTAATGAATTCAATATTACCAATACTAATATATTGTGGGATGATTTATGCTTTACTTTTGATTTCCCACCCACTAAATTCCGGTTTTCATTCGAAAAATGAACGAAATTGTCGCCCCGAATTTTTTCTTCCTCTTCCAAAGTGGAGGGAAATAACTTTTCTCCAAAAAGTTTTCAGCACGAGGAGTATCATTCACGCGAATTGATCAAATTCTGCTCGAAATGCTCCCCAAAAAAAGGTTGGAAAATTGACTTTTCGGTAATGACAGAAAAGCAGAGACATTTTAAAAAAATTTTCAGGGAGGAAAATGTCAAGAATTCCTTTTTCCTCTGGTAAAAAAAGAAGGCGGTAAACGGAGAAAGACAACAAAAAGTCCGGCGGTAATTGGAAAATGTGATGAATGTTTTTCCGGAGTTCCCTGGCATTTTGCCTCCTGGAGAAAGGAGAGAAACACATGTTGTCAGTATCCTCGGTTAGCTAATACATCAAAATATCGGGGCAGTCTCTTGGAACAATTGATAAGCCGCAGCAGTTAAAAAAGTCAGCGGCAAAAAAATTTTTCCTACCGCAGCGAAGAATGCGTTTCCCGGCGCAGGCATCTCATTGTATTCCTCCGTAGGAAATAATTCGATATTGATAATTCTCAAGAAAGAGAATGAAAGGATCTCAGCATGAAATTTGCCTTTAAGGACTTATTAACAAGTTCTGGAAACAAAAGAACTTTTCTCCGAGATTCGAGACATCATTAAAAAACTTCCAGCATTTCATGAATGTCTGTTTACAATACGAATTTTCCTGTCGAAATTAGTGTCAGTCTTGTCCGATTTCTCTCTTTCTCCTGAAGAAAGTTACTTTCTCCATCACTGAAGTGTGATGCCGCTGACTTCATCCGCTTCCAGCTCATACAGATCCATTCCCATTATCCTCTCCACAACATCTATCCGAAGGAAATTGAATCTTTCTCTTTTTACCCTCTCTAATAGGAATATACGATTCATAATAAATTGATCTAATTAAACGATAATTAATTGAAGATCTGTAAACAGGCTGACACCTAATCCAATAAGTTCATTTTTCATAAAAATTAAGAAAAATTGATTAGAATACCGAATAAAATTAGAAAATTAAGAAAATTATTTAAAAAAATTGAAAAATTGAAATAATAAAAATTAAGAAGAATTGATAGAAAACATCACACAAATTATAATTGTATAATGGTACGTACCAGAGTAATAAGCAATATATCTAAAAGAAAAATAAAGGAAATCAACTTTAACATATGGAAATCTTTACCAGGAATTTTCTAGACTAGGATCAAGTTCAAATCTATCGACATGTAAAATGTTTTAAAAAGTTTCCTATCAGAATAAGTTAGGAATCTATTTCCAAATCTTTGACGTTGCTTCCTTCAAGGGTAAATTTATGAAATAGGGAAATTCAAAAAAAGCAGTTGTAAAAATAAAATTAAATTTAGCACATACAAGATAATAATCGGCGGGAGCATGACTCTATTTATGCGATAATAGATGCCCGCTAAGAGGGAACCTTATGGAAACGTACATGTGATATAACGTTTGTCCTTTAGATATTGAGTTTCCTTCATAACAAGCACAGGAGTTATCCGTTCATTACGGTTAACACAAGTCAGAAGTTATTCTAAGTCAATAAATAATTGACTAGTATTTTCATGTATTCAAAAAAAAATGATTCTTTGTTACATCTCGCTAATGGAACAGTTTCGATAAAAGCGTCCGGTTTATGATAATGTAACAAACATTTGAAATTCAACTAATTTTTAACTACTGATTTGATTTTCGTTTTGGTGCAAATATAATAACTGAAAAGGATATTTTATCATTTCATGAAAAAATTTTCAATGATTAGGAAAATCGCGATTATTCTGACTTTCCTGATACATTTTTAAGCGGCCTCAATTATCAGTTTTGGAACTGAATCGATTTTCCCAGCTCATTACCAATACACCAAAAGATTTTTAACATCAATTGCAGAACTTTTTTTTTAAATTCATTTTTAATTCATTCCATGCATTTAATAACTCATGTTAGATTGATGAAAAATCAAAGAAATGTTTCTAAATGTATTGTGTCGTATGAAAATCATAAGAAAGAACTACTTAAAAATTTACTATCTTTGTTTAATTTTATATTTTACAAAGAGCAATTGGAAGTGATGTCAGAAATATATAATCAACATACGTATGAAGTTCTTTACGTAATTTGACATTAGACAAACTAGGTTTTAAAGGAAATGCAATAAAGCCAAAGTAACATCTTTTGTAAATACTATGAAATATGAGGGAAAACTAAATCTTAGTTCTTACTTTATATATTTTAATATTATTTTAATAGTCGTCAAAATATGCTTTAAATATTTATATTAAGCTGAACAATAATTACCATATTGTTACTGCCGCGTTTCAAATAACATGTTGACAAACACAAGCTTGGAGTTGTCAAAAGGAATTTTAGCTAATGCATAACTAACTTGAATATTTATTTGCATTTAACAAAGATCTAAACAACAAATTACAAATATAATGAAATATTTATCGAATGTTATTGTACAGTCCTACTTCACGTAAGTATTCAAATGTAAATTACATGTATAACTGAATTTATATATTTTAATTCTGACGTTGAACGTAACGTGGAAAAAGTAGTTTGTTAATTACATATAAAGATGTGTAAGATGTAGTGTTAACTTATAATTTTAGGCAAGCAAATATCGCGTGTAATTGCTTGACATTAATTGACGGTTAAACGAGACCAGAATCTGTGCATTAAAATAATGAATTCAGCTTTTTAAGCGCACATTCTAATTCCGTAGTTCTTTGCGATTAATTCAAGTAAAATACCGAAGCTCGTAGACTTAACTACTTGTCTTGCAATCAAGAAAACTTATTTATGGAATAGTGCCTGCAAAATTTTATTGCTGAGTTGTTAATCAGTGGAGTCGATAAAAAAAAATCTGAGGTTTCTGAATGGAAAATTCCATCTGCTGGTCATTAAAATTAACGATCAATTTGCATTTATTTTTTTCTTTTTTTGACAGAAAAAGTGAATTCAAATTGTACAGTGTAATCATTAATCTGAAAAGAAAATATATTTAGCTGTGCATGCCTCAGTAATGGGTGGATGCTCGGGGAAGCCTTACCGTCCGTTCTGAGGTCCGACATTCGGCACATACGAACTCGTGGCCGTGATCGACGAATCAGGAATATCGCCGGATTCCATTCCGAGAGAGTGATCGCAAAGACCTGGAAAATTTACGAGAGCTTCGTTATTACGATTATCAACTTTTTTTTTTATTTTTGCTGGAAACGGGAAGATTTATGAATTTCAAATACGATCAGGTCTCGCACATGAAAAAGCATTGGCACGTAGCTTGCAGCCAGAAAAGGCGAAATTCAGATCTCCACCACCGGCGGAATTTCAATTCTCTTCACCGCGTCACATCCGACGTTAACCCAGTGATGTTTCCTCCGGTTTAAAACGATGAAAAATCAATTCGTGCACTTTCATTTTATCAAATCTTTTCTTTCGAACAAATTGAAATAAAAACATTTGATTTCAATCCAGTAAGATAACAAGTGATTTTTCCATGTAAAATGTATCTATTTTGTCGGAATATTTCATTAATCATTTCTTTTTAATCCCGGTTGCTTTTCCTCTCCGCGCAAAATGATGGCTGACAATAAATAATTTTGTTCTTTTTCGTGTTTAAACAAGGAAAATATTATGAATGCAGCTAACAACATGAAATCCGTTGGCTTCCATTGAGTTTTTTTTTTTTTTTTTCCTTTGGCTGGGATTATTCGATTAAGCGGGATGTCCGGTTTTTCGCAGCTAACCCGAGCCAGAATGAAAATTTTTTTTTTTTTTTCACTTTGTTATTTCCACATTTGAGATGCATATACCCGCAAAAATGTAATAATATTTTAGCTTTTCGTTTTTGACACGCGTTACACGCACACGCATTCCGGCAAAAATAAAAATTTCTCTGGACATCTAATTTATTCAAAATTTATCTTCGTGCAGTTATTTATTCCCCCCC